>WWET01000240.1:254635-278708 GCA_011038615.1 Limnodynastes dumerilii | reverse complement strand
AAGAAAAATTAGGGTTAGATTTTGGAAATGTCTCCATTTTTAGATGTGTTTTGTTGTGCCCCAGGGGTGCTTTTGAAGAATGCAGTTCCACAATAGAAATTGTCCAAAATATTTGCATGGAGTGCAGGAGTTCAGGCCATTGCCGTCACTGCTCCCTATGGCAGAGAGACCTATAGGATGGAGCAGGAGACGGCATCCTGGATAAAATGGGTTAATAATCTATCCCTGCGGCTAAAAGTTAATTAAAAGATTATATGATTTGATAATGTGCTCTGTCTGAGCCTGTACTGCTGGAAGGGGAAAAAGTATGTATTTTAGGACATGTTTCTCGAATCCTGTTATTTTTTTTTTCAAGCAGAACTTTGACTGGAAGTAAATAATTACACCTATAAGTCAAAAGAAAGAGTTTCCATACCCTAAAGGAGGGGAGGTTCAGAACAGTGAAGACAGAGATGATCTACATCCTAGAAAGAAACATTTGAGAGATTTGCTTGTGTGTGTGTGAGGATACAGTCAGTGGCTATTAGTAGTCCTGGCTGGACAGTAATAATTAATATAGAAACATAGAAAGTGATGGTAGATAAGAGCCACATGGCCCATCCAGTCTGCCCAGTTATTTAATTAAAACTATACTGACCATAGATCCTATTTACCCTCAATTTAGTTCGAGATTTAGGATATCCTTATATTTATCCCAAGCATGTTTACACTGTTCTACTGTTATCAATCACTCTTTCAGTGAAGTCATTTTTCCACACATTTCCTTTGAATCTACCACCCTCCAGTTTATATTTATGCCTTTGTGTTCTATTACACCTCTTCCTTTGAAAAATGCACCCTCCTCTAGCCCGTCATAATCCTTGATCCACCTGGTCAAACCCTTTGATATATGTGAAACTTGCTATCATATCCCCCCCTCTCCCTTCTCTGCTCCAAGCTATACATGTTTAGTTCCTCTAGCCTTTCTTGGTATGTTTTGTGACACAGGCCATGGACCATTTTAGTTGCTCTTCTTTAGCTCTGTATTTACATCTTTCTGGAAATATATCCTCCGGAACGGAACACAGTATTCTAGGTGAGGCCGTACTGATGACCTATAGACAGGCATCACTACTCTTCTCCTCCTGCTACTTATTCCTCTCCCTATGCAACTAAGCATCTGACTTGCCTTTCTCATTGCTTTGTAACATTGCTTGGCTACCTTTAAGTCACATGAAATAATTAATCCTAGATTCCTTTCCTCCTACATAGTTTATAATGTAAAGAGTAGGGTGGTATACATTTGTATAGCCTGTTGTCAGTTCTCCTACCCTTTTTATAGCAATTCTATCAAACTCCATTCACTTCCATTCGCTCCTGACATTCCATGCCACCACTCCTACATTTCCACCAAAAATTGGTATGTAAAAGAGATACAGTCATATGAATCATCTAATGACTAATATTTCACAATGTAATAGAGAGATTTATTGTAACTTCAATACAAGGCAGATATTCTGCTAGTGACCACCAACCAATGCAGAGAACATCCTAATGACTGTCAACCAATACAGACAGCATCCTAGTGACTGTCACCCAATACAGAGAGTATCCTAGTGATTGTCACCCAATACAGAAAGTATCCTAGTGACTGTCACCCAATACAGAGAGTATCCTAGTGACTGTCACCCAATACAGAGAGTATCCTAGTGACTGTCACTCAATACAGAGAGAGAGTCCTAGTGACTGTCACCCAATACAGAGAGTATCCTAGTGACTGTCACCCAATACAGAGAGTATCCTAGTGACTGTCGCTCACTAGTCCTAGTAAATTCATTAATGTCACTATCCTAATTCACTTTAAACAAAGGAGGGTCTGCTGCGTGGCCTTGAGAGGACACTGGACTACATGAAAAATTCCCCGTAAGTCCTATGGCTAGTCTTCCCCTGATCATCCTTGACAACTCTTATGGAATGTTTTAAAGACTCCTGAAAATTTGGTCCACATTGGGGCTGGATGTGGACCAAAGCTCTGCCCCCGTGGTTCAACTCTGTTATGCACAGCAATGTGAAGCATGGGGACAGAGGCAGCCCACGGCATAGGCCATATAGGCAGCCGCCTATGGCCCCGCGGGTCCCGGGGCCCCGCACCTCCTGCTTTTTAAGTTAAAAAAAATGGCGCTGTGTTGCCATAGCAACACATACACAGTGCCTGGATGCAGGAGTCCAGGCACTGTGTATGTGATTACACAGTCTCCGGGAAGTGAAGGCCCCACGCGGGGCCGCCTGCAACCAGTACAGTGCCGCCAGGATGATGAACCTTTTTGCGGAGGGGGGGTGGGGTCAGGGGCCTTCCTAGGGCCCCGCAAACCCTAGGGCCGCCCCTGCTTGAGGATTCCTTTTAATTAGGGACGGTGCTTAATTTCACATTTCATGCCAAGAAGTTCCTGGAGTCTCTCAGCTGTATCTTCCCTCTTGCTTGCTGTATGCTTTAGGTAGGAATATAGTGCTAAAGCCATCCTGAATCCTTTAAAGCTCAATCTCCAACTCTGGGCTGGATTAATCAACGCAGGTATCCAGGTCCGTCACAGTACTAAATCCAATGGAAGGGTGGGACAGAGCAGAAAGCTTCCGCTCTGCGGGAGGGGGAAGGGATGTACAGTAAATTGTACATTCAATGCTGGCTTCAGCGCTTACATACCCTCCAACTGTACCTATTTAGCAGGTAAAGTACCGGTTTTTAAAGGTCTGTACCGGCTAAAAGGGCTCCTGTACCGGATTCTGGCTCCCGCTGTTCCCTCCCCCTATACTCCTTTTCCAGCCCTTCTGCATCTGATCACTATAGTAGAGCTGTAGGAACAGACTCCTATAGCTCTGGTATAGTTACAGGACCCTCTCCTGTGAGTGCTTAGCACATATGATAAGGTGTAAATGAGATTTTACACCTTATCGTACATGCAAATGAGAGCAGATTAAAGCCACGCCCATTCACAGGACAAGCCACGCCCCTTAGTGTACCGATTTTCTTTTATAAAATGTTGGTGGGTATGTGCTAATGTACAATTCAGATTTGTGCAGCACCATCATGTTACGTGGAGACGGTGTGAATATCATAAGGTAGGGGGGAACTGGTGTGTTCCATATGAGTGAGGGGAGTGTCCAGCGAGGATTTGGCATCCGTAACCGCTGCTTCAGTGGTCAGAAGGGGGGTGGGGAAAAGGGAGGGGGGGGTTGGGCATTTGCCCTGGGCGCCATTTGGGTTAGTTACGCCCCTGAACATACGTAAGACGAAAACTACAGAACTGTGAATCCGGGCCTATAAGCGTTAAACTTCAAGGCTGTTCTGTAACATTCACAAAAAAATAAAAAAATAAATTGTACACTGTCAAAAATTGAAAGAAAAATTAGGGTTAGATTTTGGAAATGTCTCCATTTTTAGATGTGTTTTGTTGTGCCCCAGGGGTGCTTTTGAAGAATGCAGTTCCACAATAGAAATTGTCCAAAATATTTGCATGGAGTGCAGGAGTTCAGGCCATTGCCGTCACTGCTCCCTATGGCAGAGAGACCTATAGGATGGAGCAGGAGACGGCATCCTGGATAAAATGGGTTAATAATCTATCCCTGCGGCTAAAAGTTAATTAAAAGATTATATGATTTGATAATGTGCTCTGTCTGAGCCTGTACTGCTGGAAGGGGAAAAAGTATGTATTTTAGGACATGTTTCTCGAATCCTGTTATTTTTTTTTTCAAGCAGAACTTTGACTGGAAGTAAATAATTACACCTATAAGTCAAAAGAAAGAGTTTCCATACCCTAAAGGAGGGGAGGTTCAGAACAGTGAAGACAGAGATGATCTACATCCTAGAAAGAAACATTTGAGAGATTTGCTTGTGTGTGTGTGAGGATACAGTCAGTGGCTATTAGTAGTCCTGGCTGGACAGTAATAATTAATATAGAAACATAGAAAGTGATGGTAGATAAGAGCCACATGGCCCATCCAGTCTGCCCAGTTATTTAATTAAAACTATACTGACCATAGATCCTATTTACCCTCAATTTAGTTCGAGATTTAGGATATCCTTATATTTATCCCAAGCATATTTACACTATTCTACTGTGTTACCTCTACCCCTCAGATGGGAGAATATTCCACTTATCCATCACCCTTTCACTGACCTCATTATCCACACATTCCCTCTGACTCTACCACCCTCCAGATTATACACATGTCCTCATGTTCTATTACACCTCTTCCTTTATATAATGTCCCCTCCTGTACCTGTTCCTGAAACAACCCCTGCTCCACCCGGGTAACAACCCTTGATTTATTTGAAAGTTGCTATAATTTCCCCCCTCTCCCTTCTCTGCTCCAAGCTATACATGTTTAGTTCCTCTAGCCTTTCTTGGTATATTGTGTGACACAGGCCATGGACTATTTTAGTTGCTCTTCTTTAGCTCTGTATTTACATCTATCTGGAAATATATCCTCTGGAACTGAACACAGTATTCTAGGTGAGGCCGTACTGATAACCTATAGACAGGCATTATTACTCTTCTCTTCCTGCTACTTATTCCTCTCCCTATGCAACCAAGCATCTGACTTGCCTTTCTCATTGCTTTGTTACATTGCTTGGCTACCTTTAAGTCACATGAAATAATTAATCCTAGATTCCTTTCCTCCTACATAGTTTATAATGTAAAGAGTAGGGTGGTATACATTTGTATAGCCTGTTGTCAGTTCTCCTACCCTTTTTATAGCAATTCTATCAAACTCCATTCACTTCCATTGCTCCTGACATTCCCGGATCTCCCGGAGAGAAGCTGCCAAAAGTCGGCAACCATGTGCTAAAGCCCTCCTGAATCCTTAAAAGCTCAATCTCCAACTCTGGGCTGGATTAATCAATGCAGTACCAGGACAGAATTCTGGATCCAGGTCCGTCACAGTACTAAATCCAATGGAAGGCTGGGACAGAGCAGAAAGCTTCCGCTCTGCGGGAGGGGGAAGGGATGTACAGTAAATTGTACATTCAATGCAGACTCCTACAGCTCTGTTATAGTGACAGGACCCTCTCCTGTGAGTGCTTAGCTCATATGATAAGGTGTAAATGAGATTTTACACCTTATCATACATGCAAATGAGAGCAGATTAAAGCCCCGCCCATTAGCAGGACAAGCCACACCCCTAAGTGTACCGATTTTCTATTATAAAATGTTTGTATGTATGTGCTTATGTACAATTCAGATTTGTGCAGCACCGTCATGTTACGTGGAGACGGTGTGAATATCATAAGGTAGGGGGGAACTGGTGTGTTCCATATGAGCGAGGGGAGTGTCCAGAGAGGATTTGGCATCCGCAACCGCTGCTTTAGTGGTCAGAGCTCTGACTGTCATGGCAACAAGTTTGTACGGTCCTTTATTATGGTATAGGGGTAGATCCAGACCTAAGTGCTTGTTGCGTTTCATTGCGTAGCGTATTTCCGCTAGTGTTTTCTACGCTCTCCTCTAGGCACTCCCCTTGCTCGTATGTACTTTGGTCGTTTTACGCTTCCCAAACCCTACCTTAACTTTTCATAGTGTAAGTACTGACGTACAGAATGGATTTACGTACGTTACGTCCTAACCCGGCCCATACTGTCCAATTTAAATGCCTCCCTCCGCCTCCAAAGCGTGATTACAGGTGTCGTATGGATGCCCCCGCCCCTTCATTTGTAGTTACGCTGATGGTACGTACGTTCAGCGTTACGTGGCGTAACATCGATTTTACGTCTTCGGCTAGCGTAAAATCAGGATCTGGGTCATAGATAGTAACTGAGATCCATAGACGGGGACAGAGGTTTCTCTATCTGCTATGAACCTTTTTAGAATCGGGAATACTTAAAAATGAGTATTTTTTAAATTTATAGTTTAAAGTAAGAAAAATAAACTCTTAATATGGTGAATACACTTTATTTCCTCTGTGCATGAATACTCCTGTCCAAAATCATTTCCAAATAAATAAACTGCAGTGTTAGCAGCAATGGACATACTTAAGGCATAAGGGGCTGGATCCAGACCTAGGTAAGTCCATGATCTTAGTTACTCCTGGGCTAAACCATGCTGATAGCAGGGGAGTCATATTTCATCTGTTGCAAACAGTATTAGAGTTTTTAGAGAACCATGCTTAAAAATTATTTAAAACACTTAAAATGGTTAAATTAATGGTTAAATTAGGTTGAGTCGCAGTGTTTCTCATGATGTCTATTAGGAAGAGCTCATATAGTGCTACATCTGTATTATGAAGTTATTAGACCGAATTCAAAAACTCCGTATTTTTAACATACGTCTCTAATTTTCCGAATCTAGCTACTACTCATGCGTAGCAATTATTTTACGCTATCTACGTAGCGTTTCATTACGTAGATTGCATACTGACAAAAGTTAAAGAGCACATGTACGCAATATACGTAACAAAACGTTAAGGTAGGGTTTGAAAAGCGGATCTCGGACAAAATACATACATTCAAGGGGTGTGCCAAGGGGAGTGTATAGAAGGTACGCAAGCATGAATACACTACGTAAGTAAACGGAGTTCCGGATCTACCCCAATATTTCACATCAGTCCCTGTCCAGAGGAACCCCACGCAGACACGGGGAGAACATACAAACTCCACACAGATAATGCCTACTTCGGGAATCAAACTCATGACATCAGCACTGTGAGACACAAGTGCTACTCACTGAGCCACCGTGCTGTATACCTTATACATGTGTTTGTGGCCCCACCTTCCGTGCGGACAATCAGCTGCGTTCCATATGGAGTTTCTATGTACTGCGCTGTATATAAATTCGAGTTGTTTCCACCCTACAGAATTAGCCTGACTTTATCAAGTCTGGGTCCAGCCCAGTGTTATCATCCTACAATAAATAGAGGATGAGCACAATGCAGCACAGTTACAGGTTTAGACAATTGTTAGGAGCATTAGTCAGATTATATAAACATATTGTTATGTGTGTTGTGTTTTATTTGTGTAATGACTCAGAAGACAGAGCTATTTTTGTTTTAGTTGTGTAAATTGTCTACCTCTGTGTTAATGCGCTCAGCCCACTCAGTAATTTGTGGTTTAAGTGATTTAATTTAATATATTGACTTAGAGATTTCTAAATGACAAAAGCATCCAGAGAATTCAGCACTTTTATTATCATAGTTGTATACAGGATGAATCATTTGGATAGTAATTAATATTATGTATATTTAATAAGTTGGTTTTTAATGGGTATAAAAGCTAATAAGGAATACAATGCATTGCATTTCACGCACTATGGGCCAGATCCCAAACTACGTACCATCGCCCATTAGTATTTACCCGTAATTACGCTTCGGTGGCAGGGTGAGGCATTTAAATCGTACACTATGGGCGTGCTTATGCGCTTACGTACATGAAGCCTTTAAGTACGTCAGTAGTTACGCTTTGAAAAGTTAAGGTAGGGTCTGGCAAACATAACACGGCCAAAGTACGTACAAGCTAGGGAAGTGCCTGGTGGAATGCATAGAAAATACGCTGATGTAAATACGCTACGCTATAAAACATAACAAGCACCTAGGTCTGGATCTATCCCTATATGTGTATTTCTGTATTTATATATTGATTTCTTTACTGAATATAAGATACATGCAGGACAAATTCACTTATACATGATATGCACATGTATCTATGCTATATACACACTGTATCTTAAATTTATAAGCAGATGCTTCCCCCAATAACCCAAACTGCCCAGACTGTAAGTCAGCAGAAACCTGGAACTGTCAGGGGGAGGTGTAAAGACAAGTGTGTTTTGGCAAGGTGTGTCATTCAACCAGGTGAGTCAGGGGGTTGGTGCAGTCAACACAGCACCTTATTGGATGATGTAGCTGTCCAATCAGGTATCACATCCATTGCAGGTTCTGTGATTGTAGAAGCAGTGTCTAGTGCTGAACCATTTCTTTCATATGACAATATCTTTTAAGAGGTAAAGACCCAAGAGAGAAGGGTAGGATCTGGATCCAGCTAAAGGATTTGGTGGTGTTTCTACTGAGTCCTCTGGTTGGTCGTCCCCTTCACTCAACAAAAGTGAAAAACTGAATGTCAGATAGGTATGTTGGACCATATTTGCAGAAGCTTCTTAGGTGTGTATATTTAGTAGATGTCCTACTACGAATGCTTAGTAGGTCATTTATGCAATCTACGTACCAGATAGGTACATAGATTGCCTCCGTGCGGTCTTTAATGCCGCCTCTGGGAGTGATTAGGTAGAAGTGGGAAGAAGGAGGGATTTAGATTAGCCGGGGAGGGCAGGTGGGGCAGGCGAGGAGAGGAAAGGTCCTTAAGAAGGAAAGTATGCATGGTTAGATAACGTAGCTCTATAACACTCATAAGTGTCATAAGGTACCTAAAAACGGGGGAGGGGACCGGAGAAGTAGGTGTGGATACATGTGGATACCATAAGGTGGTTCAACAGGAAGTTCTGTCTCCCTCTCTCCCATATGCTCAGAGCTGTAGCTAGAAATTTTAGTGCCGAGAGCAAAAAGACAAAATGGTGGCTCAACCCTGAATTAGTAACCAGCTTAACCCTAAAAATTAAGTTACTGCCACCCCACTTTGACTTTGCACCCCTTGCGACCAACCCTCAATTGGAAATAGGAAGCCATGCCCTGTGACTGGGTCCTGGTCTGTCTTCATGAAATAACTGTGATGTGTAATATGAAGGGGTTAGTGCCCATGCATTGTTCATTACCTTGGTGGCGCCAAAGACAGGGGCTGTCTATCCTATTATGGTTGATGACCCCATCTGCTATCAGTTCCATCTGACATTACCCCAACGTAATAGTCCATTAAATTCCCATCTAATAAATCTACGCCCCCTTTAAAATCCCACCAAGTTGTCCGAGCCGTTTTTTCTAGCTATTAGGAGTGAATGGTATAATGGTGTAAGTCACGTGTCAGCTGTTGATTGGTCTGTGTGCAGTTTCACCATAACCATTGTAAATTTTGATTCCATTGTGTATTGGAATTGTATGCCTCAATAGTAACAAGATAACAAAATATCCTAATGTAGCGCACATTTCTCTTGGCAGGTTCTTTTCCACCTAAGGTACGAAGGAAATAAAGATTCTAATTTCTGCAATAACATTGGAAGAACATATTTCCAGAAAAGAAAGTTGATTTGGGAAAACTCCCAGCAATCTATCCCCTATGGTGGAGAAATGGCTCCAGCGTGTAGAAACTAGTGCTGGCATGGTAGAAAGTTGTAACTTCTTAGGTACATGTCAAAGTGTAAATCACGATTCTTTGTGGTTTGGAAGCATTTTTGCGATGGATTGTAAGGAATGCATGTGTATGTGTACAGCACTGTTTGCAGGTAACTATATCTTTCTTGGCTTGACACAGGGTGGCGTGCCCTTGTTGTTTGACATGTGAAGGGTTAAACAGGCTAGTGTGTTTTGCAGTGTTCATTGTCCCCACACTCTGGCTCTGTGTCCCTTGTGCCACCAGAACTCCATCAGCCAGCTTTGCAGACAAATGGAATCTTTATCTGGGGAAAACAAACATACATTAACCCTCTGCCCCCTGGGAGCTGTGCCTGGGAGGAATTTCACACTTGGTGCATAGAGGCTGAAAATGTTCCCTGCTTCTCATGATCCTGTTACAGAACCAAATGAATGGGACTGCAGTTATGCCATTGGTAGACAGATTGGCAGAGCTTACTAAGCAGTTGTCACTATTTCATGATAGGTGCCTTCACCTAAGCAGTCTGATTGCTAGTGTATTTTAAATAAATCTTAAACTTTATGTTCTCGCTATAAGATGCTATATTTCTCTTTTTGGTCACTGGGACACTTGTATATAAGAAAAATATGTTTCATGGCTGAGTCTTACCTACACTATAAAATGTCCCCCTGTTTGTAACTGACCCTTGTAGACTGACAGTTTTTCCCTTACATAAGCTGATACTGCATACCGCCAAACATTGCAAAAAAGGAAAAAATAAGCCCCTCCCTGGCCCTGACGTAAACTCCACCCCTAGTCCCACCCAAAACTCCGCCCCTGGTCCACACACAAAATCTGCTTATTTAATTAAACCACATCCCTTTTGACTTGGCAGCAGGTCAAATTTGTCCCTTATATTAAGCGGGCAGCACAGTGGAACAATCACCTGAAATCGGGACACTTGGATAGTATGGTAATTGTTCCATACTGTACGTTACTTACTAATTAACTACAAAAAAATGGCTGACATATACATATGAAACAAATGTATAATACAAGCAAATAGGTGTACACTCAAAATAAAAAATAAAACAATAACTTCCTTACTTTTATGCGTGTGTCAAAATTCATATATTGCCATTGTTTAATGCATGATTGGCAATTTTTGAAGCGTTAGCTAATGATTGCACTTCACCAAAAAGGGGCGTGTCCTGTATTGCCAAAGAGCTGTGTCCTGTGAATAACTCCACCTATGGGTGTGTCCAGCGCTGCCAGGAAAACTATTTCTCCCAAAAAATGGCAGCATTAAGATTTCTTGACTGTTAAATTTTAAATAAATAAAAATTTCGATATTTATTGTGAAGACTGTGAATAGGAGCGGTGTGGTTTGCAGGGATGAAGGTCTGTTTTCTGACAGACCTAAGTAGAGCAGTTAAATGCCATTTTAGAGAATGTCAGTGCTGCAACTCCTGGAGTCACAAAGATTTAATCAGCGAAAGTTAAGCTTTTTATCCTAACCTTAACCTTCCATTTCCCACAACCTAACCCTAACCTTCCCCTAACCTTTAAACCCTAACCCGCTGCAGCCTGTCGCTATTGGGATATAAGTAGCCATTCCCAATAGCAATTTTCTATTTGCTGAGCATTTCGGCAATTATACAGCTGCGGGTGGCTGCACCATTATCGCAATAGGGCGATCCACGCCTGCAATCATATCCCAAATAGGAGACCTGCTTAAATCTTATCTTTACAGAAAAATGAAAAGTATGTGACACTGCAGGCGGTTAACAATAGAACTATATTTCTTATCTTTTTTCTTATTAAGGTCATGTTGTCTTAGATAAGTGCCAGTCTTTGATTACATCTTGGCCTACATGAAATTGACCATCTCCATAGACCTCAATTCAGGTCACAATTTCCAAATTCTGTCATTATACCACAATTACTTCTTGAACTGAATCAGCAACAGGAAGATAACTAAACACTTCAGGGAGTCAGGGAGATCACTCACTCTCCAGAGAGTCTCCAGGAAGATTTGTCAATTATGGTTTAATTAGTTAGCCTATATCAGTGTTTCCCAAACTGTGTGCCGTGGCTCCCTGGGGTGGCGTGACGCTCTCACCGGGGTGCCGTGGAATGTTTTTATTTTCTATTTTATTCTATTCTATTTTTGTTTTAGGGGTGCATTGAAAAAAATATGAAGACCCTAAGAGTGCCTCAAACTGAGAAAGTTTGGGAACCACTGGCCTCTATTATTATCAGATTTTTTTATATAGCAGATTACGTAACGCTACAGTCCCTAACACAGACATACACACACACAAACAGACATTAGGGTTAATTTATTCCACAGCCAATTAACCGACCAGCATGTCTTTGGCGTGTGGGAGAAAACCGGAGCACCCGGAGGAAACCCACGCAGACACGGGGAGAACATACAAACTCCACACAGATAAGGCATAGTCCGGGAATTGAACTCATGAGACACAAGCATGTGAGAACGCTGTGAGACACAAGTGTTCCTATTTGTAGGACAGGCTAATACTTGTTGGCTCCTACAGGTTTTTAGCCTAGGGTCACCCATGGTACCCTGTTAGGATTAAGCAGCGGTCAGATTTACAGACCCTAAACCGTAGCTTGATATTCTATTACTTATCTGTATCCCTTTTATATACCGTAATGGTAATATCTGGCCCATTGACATTTTACATTCTTATTTGCAAAAGTCCTCTCATCCCAGAGCAAAATCTTTACTAAACAGTTCATGGTAAATATGTGGATAAAGTTATAAGTTAAATACATATATCTCAGTTACTTCTACTTAAAAAAACAATATAAAGTTTCATCCACAAATCCTATGTGCATTTTGCCCATTTAACCAGTTTATATTATACCCTGTGGAAATCTCATTCAGCCATGCATAGTGTTTATCTGACTAAGATTATCTCATGAGGCTGCTGACTGTAGCTCAGTTACCTTCAATACAAAGCAAATAAAAGCAATGGTGATTGACAATTTGCCTGTGGACATATCTTTCAAAAGAGGAGTTGTATAAACATTAAATATTCATAGATGCCCTAAAATCATTCTGTTTGCTTAGCAACATTTAACATTATCATATGTACTATATTCAGAATAATCTAAGTATTGTTTATGATGTCATGAAGAGTTGGCTCCATGCTGGCATTTAATTCAACTAATAAAGGCCTTGATCCTAATTCAAGTATCATCTGCTTGTGGCTATTCATATTTCTGTGTCCCTGGCATTAAAATAGTTTAAGTTAAATTAATTACACTTCTACAATGTTATGTTCATATATGTACAATTCACATTGTCTTTGCTTCTTGCCACCTCTTACACTGGGCACACACTAGCGCAATTTCCTCCGACTCCAATAAAAATGGTTTGATAGCCAGGAAACTCGTACAGCTTGTACACATTGATCGATCTTTGGGCAGAACTTCTGACCCTGCTGTGCCAATGTGCCATCCTTCTAGGATTGCCACTTCTCTAGTCTGATTGTCTCTACAAACTGACTGATACTATTATTTTCGCGGGGTTTCACAGTTTTGTGTGGCTAAATTTACTTCAATCTCTTTAAATGACAGAAAAGTTAAAAAAAAAAATTAAAAAATAAAGACACATTACAAGATAGATGAAATACATTTTAGACACTCCAGACCGTATTCAGAGATCAGTCTGGCGATCAAATATACGCACGGACTAAGCAAGTCAGAGCAGGTTACACCCACAAAAAAATCCAGTCACTCCCCTTGCTTTCCCCGTGCGGACGTAAGGTTAGACCTGCATTGACTTGCCCTAACTAACCGCACTCACTTCCGATCTTATATGTCTTAGGTACGTATATTTGCGGCCCTTTAACTGTAAGTGCTCCCACTTTCAATCATCTAAATGCTTCACCCCGCCCATTTCTATGCAAATCCTTCGGTGTGTATATTTCCGTCGCACTTAGGTGCGGATTTCTCCACGCCCGATTCACAAGTCCATCCCTTAGGCATTTCCGCTCTTATCCTCTACGTTGACAGAGTATAAAAGTTACTACGCATGCGCAGTTGATTCGCAATTGATCCGATCCTAAAAATACGCACGGAACTTTAGTGAAAAACGGATCTCTGAATACGGCCCTCCATTCCTGTGAAAATGTATGTTTTGTCTATACTATGTAATATAGTGACAGGTGTGGGGGAGTTTTTTATTTTAATAAACTGTCTTTTATATGAAATTATTAATTGTGTTTATTTTCATTTTTCTTGAAGAACTACAAGTGACAGCTAGTCTATGGAGGACGCAGTGGTACTTGTGATTTTAGTATTGCCCCCATGCCCTGGCAGCCTTATTTGGCACATGGCTGTGCTGGCACCTGTAACACCTCAAGGCCAAAAATATTTTTATACCTATTACCCTGCTAAGCACAGTCCATAACGCCGTTGGCACTAAGGCTGGTTGTGCTCAGAAGGGACTGGCCTGTGGCTATGTAAAATCATGGTGGGACTCCACAATGTGGGCATGCCCCTCTATGGTTCTACTGGCCCTGACGGGTTTATCTTAGTACTGGAAATGGTAAAATCGGGGGAGCTCCACACTTTTTATTTATTTATCTAGGTTTACATTCTGTTGAAAAAACTTGCATTAAAATATATAGATTGGATTTGCTTAATGTCATGTGTATACCCAGATTTAGTTGGTGGAGAATTTTCCAATGGGTCAGGCGTTCCCAGAGATTGCTGGGGGAAGCGGCCAGGCCTGGTGACAGTGAAGGTATCAAGGTGACTCCTCTACTGAACCCTGACCTTCCAAAGGTCCCTTGTGCCAGTGTTTATTCCTGGGTCATTGAGGTTCCTTGACAGAAGCCAGACTCTCAGCTCCATCATAGAGCCCCTGTGATCTCCCCAGTGGACATGATATCATGAAAGCATAGCTCCCTGTATTTTGAATCCCAAAAGCGGGAAGAAAATATGCCCAAATTCCGCCTACAAAGACATATTTGGGCAAAACGCTTTCCTCTTTTCCCTTAATCTCTGGCCCATTTGCGGCCTGTGCATCAGAACAGTCCTGCTAAAATGGGGGCAGATAGGAGGTATGTGACAGCTGGGGTAGACATATAAGTTATGTGCAGGTGTGGCCTGACTCTTATAGACAGCCAGGGGCAGATTGGGAACTTAAAGTGACCCTGAAAAAAAATCTGAAAGAGACCACATGTGGGCGAGATCACTACTGGTGGAGTAAAAAAAATATGTAAGAGTAAGAGTAAAAAATAGAGTAAAAATATATAATAAAAACAGTGAAAAAATACATGAGGTTTATGTATTGTCAATTAAGTGTGTTATGTAATAGAGATACAAGCAAAGACAACATCTACTGACTAATACTTCACAATCCAATAAAGAGATTTATAGTGACCTCTGTGCAATGTAGGTACTCACTGCCACCCAAATGACCACCAACATACAGCATCCTAGTTACCACCACCCAATACATACAGCATCCTAGTTACCACCACCCAATACACACAGTATCCTAGTGAATACCTCCCAATACATACAGCATCTTAGTGACTACCTCCCAATACATACAGCATCCTAGTGACCACCACCCAATACATACAGCATCCTAGTGACCATCACCCAATACATACAACATTCAAATCATCTCTGTTCTATACAGACATCATTTTAACAACCACCACCTATGACAGCCAATATTCTAGTCTTCTTCAAATAAAATAGGAGCTGCTGAGTGGCCTCCAGAGGCCACCAGCCTACTGGGAAAATCCCTGTAAGTCCTATGGCCAATCCATCCCTAAAGACAGTACATGCAGACAAATCAGGTGCTGCTGACAGTTTTAGCACATGGTAGAGATGAATGATTGGAAACTCTGGGGTGGTGGGAGATTAAAGTGAAGTTCTTTTACATATAGTGTCCCTTCTAATATGCTTCTTTTCTACATGTTCTTTCCAATGAAAAGAACAGAGGTCATATACATTTGCTTAATTAGTCATTTAATCCATATTCACTCATGCTACCAAATTCTACTTGATCTTAGGTAGATCTAATTGTCAATTATGTCTGTTATATTAATATCATCGTCTCCTCGCTCCTGTCATTTTCAGGAATTCCGTGCTTGATGAACCTTGGAAGGGTTAAGTTTCACGTTAAAATTATATTGCCAATTTTCCACTCTTTTAACACAGCGTAGTCATCTGATATGTGGCAGAGGAAGAATAAACAGGTTCCTGGGTACCCTATACAATAATAATAGACCGTTAACACTGTCAGTGCTGGACAATAGCGTGTTACAAACCAAGGTCTGCATGTTCTGTCTTATTATAGAGCTTATTACATTAGGGAGACAGATTGTGATGAGCAGATTAATGAGCTGGGTGGGAGAAAGTTTGGTTACAGATACTCTGTCTACTATTTCATTAAATCATGTCTCGTAAGATAAATACAGTCAGCGACTGAATGTTTTGCCGCTCAGCAGGTAAGGGCAAGTTTAAGAGTTGTTGACTGACAAAATTAATCTTCATGGATAAACTCTTTAAAACTTTTTATTAACCCCTTCATTGCAGAGAAGTATTTAACAATGGAAAAATATATTTATAGCAATTTTGCAGGGTGTGACCTTAAAAAATTGTTAGGCAAAAAGTTGTCGGTGTAGCCATCAGAAATGTATGCTGTCATTTATTTCCTACTTTAAAGTAATGAATGTGTCTTTGTGGGGGGTTTTATATAAGCAAATGGCACTTTTTAGCTTCATGTTGAATGATCTCCAGTTCATACTGGTGTGTATTGCATTGCAGGGTACTCATTTGCCATCCTGATGCTATCCTTCATAGGTGTGACTCTGATGCCCCATACACACAGCGTGTATGGTGCATTTTGTCTACAATATCGCATCTTCTCTGTATGTCACATCGGAGAGCTGTCCATCAGACTATTATTATTATTACTATTATTCTTATTAACATTAGACATTCTCATCAGTCCCTGACCCATACTAAGCGACATACTAAGACATTACATTACACACACATTAGGGTTCATTTAGCCAGCAGCTAATTAACCTCCCGGTATCTTTTTAGCTTGTGACCTCATCACTGTGAGACACAAGTGCTACTCACTGAGCCAATGCTCATCTCACTGTGCTCAGATGCAATGTATTGGTAAGATCACCGTATAGCCCTCTTCTGTTTTCTTATCCTTGCAGCATCTTCTTCCTGTGATGTTGTTTTGTGTTTATGCTCAAAATAATATGCGCTCTAAAGTATCTTCTTTTCATGCGATGGAACGCTCCTTGCACCATGCTTAAGTTATGCGCAAATCGGAACAGATAGGATAGCAGCTCAGTTTGCCTTAACCTCTGTACTAGACATCCATCCTAGGTCAGGCTTTGGGATGGGGTCACTCTGAAGATCATTTGCTGGAAGACCTTCTGTAAAGAGAACTCCATTCACAGAGAGTTTAAATATTCACAGTTCGTTTCGCTATACAGGGGTGCCATCAGTGGGGGACTGCTGGGACTTTCAGGGGGTGATCCAGGTCCAGAGAGAGATGGGGACCCACTGATACTCAGCTCAGCTCAGCTCTCCAGCAGCAGGTATTGGCAGTAGATGAGTTACTGGCACCAGTCTCTCCGATACCTGCTGCCTGGAGCTGTACCAGGCCACACATCAGCGGGCCAATGTGCATAACTGCAAGTTCACTGTCCTCCACCTCTATGGGATGTCCCAGCACAAAAGAGAACATAGGAGGTGGAAGGCTGCAACCCATGTCCTGGGTCCCACAATTTCTGGTGGCAGTCATGTAGTTATATACATATTGACCACATGGGGACTATATTCAATCAGATCTCACAGAACGCAAGCACACCGATAAAGTAGTAGCCTAAAACCTAAGAACCTACACCATTGTCCATTTTTTTACTTGCAGCCCCGACAGGACACTACAGTATTGGTAGCTGTGCTTGCTCCAGGCATCATGGGTCTACCAAGTCATATAGGGCCCAAAGGTCATAAAAACCCTAATAGTGATTGACACCCCAGTCACTCAACACTTCTAGGAATTTGTGGGATATATTGCTATAAGTTATTCCATTGTATCCAGGTGGCAAATTTTATTGAGTAGATGTTGGTGAAACAAGGATCACGTTTCAATGTTTGGTTAGAAGAACTTTGGCTGTGTAAAGCTTTAGTTGGGAAATTTTATCTGGGAACCACAAAGGACTTTTAGAAATTAAGGAGAAATGGAGAAATAGAATAGATTACAATAGTAATTATACCTATGTAAAGAGATTGAGGACTTGACTAGGTGTCCATGTCAAGGTGTTGTCCTGTCCACCAGATACCAAGACAATAGAGATTGAAAATGATTATTTTTATAAGTACACCAACGGGACACCGGGACTCAAATGATTTTATTGGTCTATAAATATCAGGTTCGAAGGAATACCCTTCTTTATTTCAATATAGCTATAAGGACTGGAAGAGGGAAGGACACATTTCCTTTGTAGAAGGGCTACAGGAATACAATGCACTAGATTACAGAATGTTCTGTAGCAAGCAGAATTGTGTAAAGCATTGACCAGGACTGAAGTCAAGATTATTCCAGAAATGAAGATGGATAAAATGGAAGAGGTTAAGCCAAAATGGGATTTGCCCTTGTCCTAAACTTTTCAGTAGAAGGACACTGTGGGTGAGTGTGACTTAGAAGAGATCTGAGCCTTGAAGTTAGCCTCACCGCTAACCCCTAGATATAGCAGGGTTGCCGACTCTCCCGGAATATCCGGGAGACTCCCGGAATTTGGGTAGTTCTCCCGGTATCCCGAGAGAGCCGGCAAAGCTCCCGCAAGCCCCGACCAGCTCAATTACAACTGTAATCCCGAGAGTTACTAGGAATGGGCAGGGCTTGATGATGTCATCAAGCCCGTCCATCCCATGTGACACTAGAGATGTCATGAATGATTGGCAGGGAGTGGGGCTGCCCCCTTGCAGCAAGCTATGGCATCCCCCTGGGTTCTCCCGGAGAGAAGCTTTACACAGTCGGCAACCCTGAGATATAGGAGGCCACATTAGTGAGGCAAGCAACAAAATGGCTGAGGAGTGTAACAATAAAGTGTACACCCACAAGACACCTCCCTCCATCAAATTTTATCTTATGCATTATGTTTTATAAACATCTACAGGGAGGATTATTCACCTTTCAAATAAAAAAACCCATGGGAAAATGAACCCACTGAAGGACACAGCAAGGCCATTCTAGGCACTTAAAATTGTTGCTAAGAGTTAAGTACTGACAGCTGTATAACATTGTCATGATAAGGGCAGGACTCCAATTTAGGGACAAAGCAACAAAAGGAAGGATTCCTTCACCTTTAAAAATGATGTTGTCCCTTTGGGGGAGAATCTGAAATGCAGGAACAGATTTGCACTAGAACTACCGGTACTTCTTTGGCTGTACTCCCAACACAGCATCAGATCCTAAATATACATCGCATGAAACATGTTGCAGAATACTGAAACATATGTGGCCTGCATTGCCTTGAATACCCCCCTTGTCTTGAAGTATGTTGGCACCTGACACCCAGGATACAGGCATGAGATAAGCTCGGTACAGCAAACACTTTACAGTGACAAAGTTGCATTCACGCTTGTCAAGTTTTCCAATCCTGTAGGGCTCTTGAAATGCTCCCAACTTGGACCTTGGACGCTGGCTATATCTCATTCCATTGTAGTTTACAATGGACCTGTGTGCTTTGCAGACATCCATATCTAAGTATAACTTCACCCCTCTTCTGATATACAAGTGAATAACCTCTCCAACTCTCGAGGGCCCTGTGAGGCGCCTGAATTCCTGCCCTGCACTTCAGCAGCAGCAGAGAAGGGCTCCTTTAACTCTTTACCTGCTGCAGACTGGGACACCATGTACCCCCTTCATACATGGCACAGCAATCACATAAAAAAAACTACACTAAAATCTTCTTTGAAAGCCAAGAAAGAGCCCTTATGTGTCCTAATCATTGCACCCCTTCACGTATACAAATGTCAAATTACAGGAGGGACTTTTAGAGTTAAAAGTCGACTATTTGAAAGAATAAATCCAAGGAAAACTGAGAGTAAGCAGCTTTCTCCACAGGGCGGGAAATGAGATCCTGTTATTACTTACACATTCAACGTCAAATAATGTGTTGAGGTCGCTCTATAAAGGATGAAATAGATATTAACCAAAATACAGTAGTTTTGAGCCAGTATTTATGATTAAAGGTCTCGTTCTGGGCAAGGCTGCCGTCATAAACTGGATGACTGTTTAACGTTTTGCAGAAACCAAACTGCTTTGCTAGACAAGGAAAGACATAAGGGGCCGTATTCAGAGAACCGTTTTTACAGCGAGTTGCGTGCGTATTTTTAGGTACGTTTTAACGGCGCATGCGTAGTAACTTATTTTACGTACTTATGTAGAATATACGCGTGTTAGTGCCTCACGGACAGACTTGTGATTCACACTTGGGTACATGCGTCCGGATATGCGACGCAAAAACACGCATGTGCTGAATTAAGGTATGTGGGCACGACTAACGACTAACATGAATCGCCCGTACGGAGAACACATACGCACGCAACTGCTCGCGGAAAGTTACGAGTGGTCTATGGAGGTGGAAGTCGCTCACAGCACGGCCGAGAGAGGGGCGTGTAATGGGTGTGAGGGGGTTTGGCCTGCACCATGTGTGCGTATAATTGCGTTCCTTTATGGAAACGGTTCTCTGAATACGGCCCAAGGATTTAGGTCCACAACCTATAAACTATTAGCAATGCAAAAACAATGCAAAAAAACCCCCAACTTACTAACTGACTGTCAAAGCTCTATAACATATCTCTTGGTTTGTAAATCAGTTTAAAAATAACTTTTTGATGTAATATACTGGAGACAGCCATTTTTCTGTATTTAGATTGTGTGTGTTCATCCTACTGAGACACAATCACATGCTGAAGCCCTGCCAGTCAAAATTTGCCAATTCCACAGTTGCTAATTCCACCTATAACATTTCTCGCAGAGTCATTTTAAGTGTGAACTAGAGGGGAGGTGGGTGTTAAATAACCTGGTATGTAATGGGATGGTTTACTTAGTGTGCACTTTGGGGATGGGGAACCTGATTCAGAGATTGAAAATAAGATAGGAGGGTTACTCCTGGGCAAAACCATGTTTATTTCAGGGGGAGTCAAGTTAATTGTATTCTTTGCACGCAGGGATATATCTTGCTTACTGCACACAGAAACTGACCAGCTTTACTATCAGTTATTTAGACTTAGGATAGGAAACATCACCTCTCAACTCTAATACTGTTTGCAACAGATGAAATATGACCCCCCTGCAATCAACATGGTTTAGCCCAGGAGTAACTCATTTCAAGCACTAGTAACTTTCCTCTTTCTCTCTGAATCAGGGCCAGGGAGTTTAGTGTATTAACAGGGGAAAGGGTGGTTATTTCAGTATGAACACTGTGTGAGGGGGGTTAATTCAGTATGAGCAGTGTGCAATTTACAGTTGCCTGTTTTTTGTTTCAGAGTTGGCAGACCTGCCTGCCCCCATCCATTCCTCTACAGGATTGGGGACATTATGCAGGTAGTTGTCCTACTCTCCCAGGGGAACTGTCTAAAATTTACAAAAGTTACAAATTAGTGTTCCAAATGTTCCAAGACAGTTGTTAGATAACCGATGACATCACTGAGCAGATCTTCTGACCAGTACATTGGTTGCACTTTAATCAATATAATCACAAGAAGGCTTCCTACACATTGGGTAGGTACAGAGTCAGATTTAAAACTCATAGGGCCCTAGGCAAGTTGCCGGTTTGGGGCCCCCATTGGGGTCTGCATGAAATGACAGCTCTTGTCTGATAAGGCCGCAAGGGTGATTAACAGTATTGGATCCTAGGCAGCCACGGGGCTCCCAGGGCTTGCCAGGCCCTTGGCGGATGCCTAGGTTGCCTGTGGGTAATCCGGCCCTGGTTAGGCAGGGTTGCCGACTCTCACGGAATGTCTGGGAGACTCCTGAAATTCGGGCAGTTCTCCCGGTATCCCGGGAGAGCCTGCAGTGACTTGATGACGCAAATTGCCTAATCTAGCCCCTCTCCCATCCCTATAAACTGATAGTCAAGGGGCGGGGCTTAATGACGCAATTTGCATAAATCAGGGCCCCATAGCAACCGTACTCATGATAGCCATATCACTGCAGGCAGGTTGTCACTGGGGGAATAGGGTGGCACAAAGTGATATATGCCCATCTTCTACTCTTGCAAGTTTGGCTTTTTGAGACTGGGGAACCCTGTCAGATGTGGGGTACTCAGTGATGCCACTTTTCCTGTAACTCAGATGTTGACCTGTGACCTTTTTTTGTTCAGGCACTACAATGGTGGCATAAACTGGCGATAGCATATCATTAGGGCATATAATGAACATGTGAACACGTGAGCATGTCTATGGCCTGTTTTACTACAATTGTATCAAGTTATAACATTAGGTTAAGTTATCAGCATACAAAAAAATTAGATCAGATAAGTAAAACTACTTCAGTTTAACAGAGTTAGAAAAGCTTTAAAAGAAGGACTGATTATTAAATGCAGGCAGGGAGACAAACTGACAGTGTATTTGGCAAAACACAGCTTTTACTCCCTGGATCCAACGTTTCATTTTAATGAATTATTTGCATTCTACCTTTATGTAACATTCGATATGTATGTGGTTTTCTTTTGTAACAGGAGAGATTATAAAACCTTCAGAAATAATTTTGTGATGTCGAGCTCCTAAATATGTGATACACATGAATTATTTCATCCTTCAACCACAGCCCTCCCAAGCCTGGCAAATAGAAGTTACCCCCCCCCTGTTTCTCCAGTGCGTTCAGTATATATTCTCTGCTGCATTATCTAAGGCTTATGGTTCATTGCCATTAAAATACAGGTCATTTCCAGAGTTTTTGATGGCGGTACCATGCGTTTAAATGGATTTGACAATGAAACACATTGTTTTCAGTATACAGATGCCCAAACACTTTGTGCTTTATTCAGAGTGCATTGGGACAGAGTTTTTGTTGTTTTTTATCTGTTAGTGGACTGGATTCACACTTAAGTGTGTAATCCGTAGGTGCAGTTTACCATGTAACCACGCTTAAGTGTCCAGTTTCCTCCTATGTCCCGCCCCTGTTTTTAGGTACCTAATGGCACTTTCGAGTGCCATAGCCTGCCTTAAGTTCTGGTGCCAGATCCTGAGCTAAGTACGCTAGCTGATGACGTCAAATCGGCTGTTTGTATTTAGTGCGCATGCTCGCGGGGGATGTTACGCCACGTAATGCTGAACGTATGTACCATATGTGTAAGAGGGAGGCATTTAAATTGGACAGTATGGGCCGGCTTAGGTCGGCACGTACGTAAATCCATTACGTACGCCACTACTTATGCTTTGAAAAGTTGAGGTAGGGTTTGGGCAGCGTAGGAAGGGCCAAAGTACGTACGAGCGAGGAGAGTGCATAAAAATGACGCTAGCGTAAATACGCCACGCGTTCTAATGTACCTAGCCCGTAGCTCTGGATTTACCCCCCTCGTAAGTAGGGAAAATACACACGAATAACGATACACCTTTCACACCTTCTCTTACTTTTTTTTTTTTTTTTATATTTCTTTATTAATAAATTCACACCATATTATAACACAGTATCACTTTTCCTAACACACATCATTACAGTCACATCATTGATATGTACAATACCGTTTTGACTTCCCCATTTTGTGCTATTAGTGGCAAATCGGAGGGTCATTCTCCTCCATTCTCCCCAGGTACCATGCTGTGGTATGAAATGTGGTATATAATTGCCTTTTGATGGCATCGCCCAACAAATCAATATAACCCTCCAAACTTTCCACTCGTGATTCCCTTTCCAACGTGGCTTCCAGCCAGTCCATTTTGAACACATAATGCAGTTTTCTTTTAAACAGAGTAAATAAGGGTGCTACAGGGCTCAGCCATTCCTGCAGTATAGACTTCCTTGCCGCCGCAGTTATGGCTAGCATCAATTTACTTCAACTACATGCGGTCTTTAAACACTGCACATAGTCAGTCTACATACATAAAAGATTGCGTAGTCACTATGACTACGCATGCGCACTACTAATTTTATGAACTATACACACTTAAGAAGCCACAGCCTTCTCAGGTGTGAATCAGGGCCGGTGTGTTTAATGCATGTGAAAAACTTTAAGGTCAGTGAAGTGTCCTCCAATGACTAGGAAGCCATTGGCCCAGGATGGACCTTTCGTGCCAACTGAGATGAAACCAACGTGAGGTGGTCCAGTTGGATCCTGGCCAGGTTTTAGGGGGGGTTGGGGTCCCAGTTGGTTCTGAGCCTACCACTGGATGGATTTGGCAGGTAGTATTTATGAGTATGGCACTATCCATCTGTAATCAATCCCAATTTAAGAGGGACTGTCCTGTTTTGCTGGCCACAAAGAAGCAGGGTTTATGAAAAATAGGTTGGGGTGTGAACAAATATAGTCATTTATGCAGTCTTTGCAGAATGGTAACATTAGATCCCATAAGACAAACTAGCGGTTTGGGGTCCCATTCAGACCTTGTGATGGTGTATGCTGGGCAGATCTTTGACACCGGGAGCTTGTTTTTGGATTTTCCACCGGATGACATCACATCCTGAGATATATATATATATATATATGTTTAGAGTTAAGATTAGAGTTAGGACCATCCAGCAGAGAAGCCTTGGAAGTGGCGGATGGCTTATATCATATCTGCAGATATCTGTAACTAATTCTCTGACTTTTATTTTAAAGATAGGAGATCATG
>WWET01000240.1:230867-241840 GCA_011038615.1 Limnodynastes dumerilii | reverse complement strand
TGTTGATACGCCCGAGCGAACGTTCGCATTCGCCCGTCGTGCGAATTTTCGTAGCGCTGGATCAGGCCCAAGGTCTTTATTATTATAATTTTTTTTAGATGTAAAAACATCTCTGTTTAAATAAAAGTAGTTTTTTTTTTTACATGCGCTCTCAGAAAATACATGCATATAGTGATTCTCTAACCTCTTTATTTGGCATTGCTTCATACATATGGAGTTATCGCTATATAGCCTGTATTCTATGAATTTAATCGTGGTGTCAGTGAGGCTTCAAACCATCAAGTGAGAAGGCTGCAGCCAGAAGCAACAGGGATTGTATTGCCAGTAAAGGCCATTCAAAAAACAGAAACGTGCCCTTGAACAAGAATAAAATCTTTTTGCACAGAGATATCAGTACAGACATATGAGTAAAAGAATTATCCCAGCCCACAAGGGACTGCAGTCTTAAATAGACCCAAACTCCACTCCTCATGAAGGGGTGAATTGGGTGTTGTTTGCTGCAGAGAAAATCTGTCTTGAGACGGACTACTTTGCGGCAGCGAAGTGCCGACTACCGTCAGTTTTCGGCAGACGGCCTTCAGAAAGGATGGCTCCTGGAGCTGCACAGCGGAGGGGCGATTGGTTAGTTTTCTTTACCCTAACCCCCTCCTTCTCACAACCTAACCATCCTTGTTCCGCAGCCAAACTCTAACTCTCTCCTTCTCACAACCTAACCCTCCTCTAAACATCCTCGTTTCCGCAGCTTAACTCTGGGTTGCCGACTTTTTAGAGCTTCCCTCCAGGAGAACACGAAGGAAGCCATAGATTTCTGCAAGGGGGCTTAATGACGCGATTTATGTAAATAGCGTCATTAAGCCCCGCTCCCTGTCAATCACTCCTGTAATCTCTAGCGTCTCAGGGGATTGGCGGTGCTTGATGACATCATCAAGCCCCGCACATCCCTAGTAACGCTAGGGATTACAGTAGTAATTGATGCCTGGTGGGGCTTGCGGGAGCTTCGCCGGCTCTCCCGGGATACCTGCCCAAATTTTGGGAGTCTCCCGGAATATTCCTTGAGAGTCTGCAACCCTGGCTTAACCAGACCCTCCAACATGATCCCCCCTCCATTCGGTACATAATACTCTGCTTCTGCTCTTCCTTCTTAAAATGATTGCAGTCACCTGTGTTAGGAAGGAAGAGCAAGAGCAGAGTATTATGTACCGAATGGAGGGGGTCATGTTGGAGGGTATGGCTTAACCCCAACCCTCTCCACTCTGGAGCCTGACCCTAAACACAACAAGTACATTCTCAAAAATGGGCCAATCAACATGGTACCCTTTCCACATGTAGATTTTCATTTTGTAAATGCAATTGGCAGCTGGGAGGATCTCCTGAGTTCCCCCTCTGTAACTGTGACAGTTCCCCACCCCCCTCCACTCATATATACACTTTTATTTTACTATTTAACCCAATGAGAGATGAACACGGAAGAAAGTGACAGATATTGCCAAAGTTAAGGCAATGCGTAAATCCTTTCTATAGCGCCCCCTTGTAGCTGCAACCCCCATTATTACTTGTATATGGCTCTTAGGTCTGGATTCACAGTTATGTAGTTTTCATCTTATGTACGTTGTTTTAAGAATTGAGCTACTACACATGCATAGCTTATTTACACTATCTACGTACCATTTCTGTACGTAGATTGCGTAGATAGCGTAAATATGCTACTACGCGCAATTCTTAAAACAACGTACGTAAGACGAAAACTACGTAACTGTGAATCCGGACATTAGACACCTAATACCTTCTGTCAATGAGAACAACCCAATTCCACTGATATACATGGCGAATTAGGAGTATGGATCCTTTAGCGTGCTGAAAAAGAGACATTCGCTTTAATGGGAAAGGAGACTACTGATTGGGTGACAGGCGTCATGTCTTCCTATTACGGAGTAGATAACATTGGTTAAGGGGTATATCAATGCCATGTAGTAAGGAAATATAAATAAAGGAGGAGACTTGAAGGGAAACTATTAACATCTTTATACACATTTTTTCACAATATTTCTGGGGTGTGTGTCCCTATTTCCATAGGGCCGTTCTCTCCCAGCAAGTTACGAACTGGCTTTGATATCGTTGGCTTATGCCTCAAAGAGGCATAGCAATCGATCCCCGGAGCACCGAACACGGTGAGTGGGTGAGTGGCTAATCTAACCCCAACCCCTCCCCTTCCATTACCTTAACCCTAACCCTCCTTTCCCCGCAGCCTGACCCTAACCCTTCCCTTCTATGGTCCTAACCCCAACCCTCCCTTCCTAAGCACCTAACCCTAACCCCTCACTAATACTAAAATGCCCCGGAGAGGTACTCACCTCTCCGCAGCTATCATCCGGCGGGTCTGCGAAAATGAATGGGGGAATATACGGATCATCACACTCACCCATTCATAAAAATTATTTCTAAAATGGTCCCCTATTCGAAATAGAGACAGCTGAAAAGTAATTTTCGTCTGTCTCTATTTCGCAAAGCGGGCCATCGGACCGGAGACTGCAACCGCTATTTCTGTTTGGTTAAATGTTTTACCCTTTATTCCAATAATGCAGAACAAATTACTACTGTAAAAACCTAATTCCACAGTGGTTAAGGAACAGGATATGATAATCCCAGTGTTGTCACAGTTAATATTAAGGGTCTTTATCACCATAATAAAGAAAATATTTGTATATACAACAGTGCTCTCTATCTGCAAGAGTGATCATGCTTCCAGTTCTCCCTCCGACCATCTATGCTTATTTTGTCATGTGTGGAAACATGGCACAGATTTGGTCACAGTGTCCTGTTGTATATCAGGAACCATCTCATCTGCAGTTGTTTAAATCCTCATCTTTTTACAATTAACCTTGAACCATAATATAGTCTATATAGAGCCCAAAGACAGCTTCATGCTCCATGTAAATGTTTATGATGGAAGAGGAGAGAGAGCCAGGTTACATATGGGAAGGCCAACACGCACAATACCACAAACTATAGGCATAGAGCAAATTAAGTATATTGCCGCAATGTTCCCAGTGCTGAACATTAAACTGCTGGCAATAAAGCGTCGACAGAGTTATCTGAGCAACATTCTTCATGAAGAGAGAGGACAGAAGAAGGGGCAAGATAAGAAATTGTACAATGATACAGGATACAGACAACTTTCTAAAAGTATTATTGTCACCATATTGACTGACACAGTGTAAGAGTAAGAACTAGATTGAGTGATGTTACGTTATGTATAAGAGGAAACATAGAAAGTGACGACAGATAAGAGCCATATGGCCCACCCAGTCTGCCCAGTTCCTTATTCAAAACTATACTGACCCTAGACCCTATTTACCCTTTGAGAGTTTGAAATTTAGGATATCTTTATATTTATCCCAAGCGTGTTTAAACTGTTCTACTGTGTTACCTCCACCACCTCAGATGGGAGGCTATTCCACTTATCTATCACCCTTTCAGTGAAGTCATTTTTCCGCACATTTCCTTTGAATCTACCACCCTCCAGTTTATATCCATGCCCTCGTGTTCTATTACACATCTTCCTTTTAAAAATGCCCCCTCCTCTAGCCGAACCCTTTGATTGATATATATGAAAGCCACTATCAAATCCCCCCTCTCCCTTCTCTGCTTTAAGCTATACATGTTTAGTTCCTCTAGCCTTTCTGGGAATGTTTTGCGACACAGGCCATGGACTATTTTAGTTACTATTCTTTGCAGTCTCAAACGTATTTATGTGTTTCTGGAAATATGGCCTCTAGAACTGAACAATAAAATTAATTAAATAGGCAGAGTTTGACAGCTTTTTGTATGAATTATACAATTCATATTCATGGGTAACAAGTTTTTCATAATAACTTAAATGGCTGAAGAATCAGCTTGTCCTCTTATGCTATATTCCACTAGAACCTTGTCCTAAATGCCTAGAGTGTCAGTAAAAAGGTTTTTTTTTATTGAATTGAAGTAGATTTTTGATGTGGCAGCCAGGTTGCCCCCCCCCCCCCCATTATCGGGCAATGTGTGGTCACTATGTAATGTCCCCATCAAGTGGTGTGTTATGTTGGTTGTTGGGGACAGAGCTTAGAGTGTGGCTAGCTTTATAATCCAATGAGTGACAACCCTTACAAATGCAAACACAAAAGACTTATACGCTTGCCAGTAGTGTTCTGTAGACAAGGTCATGGCCAGGACATACTTACTTCCTGGCCTGCATATTGTATCGTTACACTAAAGTGTGGGCCATGTAGCCTTAAAACACCCATAAAATGGAAGCCATGACCATATGACACGTACATATTATAAATCCCAAACAGAGCAATCTCCATAAAAAAAAATATAACTATATAAGCCAACATGACTAAAACAGCAATACTCTATAAGGCAGATGCTACCTCCATTCCCATTTATTGGTGGTCTAATAGGAATGCACTAGACTGAGAAGTTTGCTGAATAGATATCTATATTTATATATATATATACGATATAAAGCTGTTCTGTTAAAAATGCTTAAATGTTAGAGGAAATACATTTCTCAAAAGTTTTAATTGAGGATAAAACAATAAAAACGGGTTATTTAAGCTCTGGAGCATTTGTCTTAGCATGTTTTATTTGAGAGTACATTTGGGTGGCTGTGTTTGCTTATAGCAGTGAGTTGGAGACAGACTTCCTATGGTAAATAAACTTCATTGTATGTTTGAAACTCCTAACTCTATGCATTGTAACGCTCACACTTTAGGAGCTTCACAGGGAGGACATAGTAGAGACGTTTTGGCTTGTTAGAATTTGATACTTTATTTACACATCTCCCGGTTCTTGGGCTGACTTCATCGGCAGACAAAACACACAGGCTACATACAAATGCAGTTCATTAAGCCGTCCATAAATCACAGCCCTGTAATGGTTCACAGACTTCACTGTAAATGTAACTCAGTGCATATAAAATCGTGTAAGTGTATATGTAATGTATGAAAGAAATTGCTGTCTAATTGGTGGAACAACAGACAACTTGTCACAGATTGCTTTAATGGTGCCTGCCCCCTTGTTCAGATACAAGTCAACTTATTTTATCAAAGCTGACTTTTATTGGGCATATAGCTGTGGTTCATGTACTGTCGGGATGTTGGCAACCAGGCTGGGGTGCATGCGTGGCAGCAGTATACATATCAAAGAGGTGGCAGAGTTAAGGAAGGGTGTTCTTATGGACTTGTTGCGTGATCATTGGCACTCAGCTGCTACATTACATTGGCATCCCGGCACCACGTTGCTGGATTAGTGTGTCTGCAGCAGTATCTTGTTTCTGTTATGTTCTCCAAGGCTTAATATGTACCAGACCTACAGCTAAGACCACGATTCCTGCTCCTCCCGTGTCTGCATAAGTTAACTCAGGTTTAACCCCCATTGTGTTAGTTTGAACCCACTCGTGTGTACTAGAAGATGGTTACCCTCCTGACAGATCTTATGTGGGTCTTTCTTCATTTTAGGGCCTCTGTGTTCCTTGCAGTACCAAAATGTGAGCACGATCTTATGCTTTGACATTCTGAGCCAGATCCAGACCCCCGCATGCTTTTCTTATGTGTAGCTGTCTGGAATTACGCATAGCAGAGGGGAGTGTCGACCCCCGGTGACTTCCCTTGTTCGGTAGTAGCTCTGGACACTAACATGTCCACTCAAATCCTCCACTGAAACACAACATTATATTGAGTGCAGCACCATAGATGCCTGTACTATGCTGCACTAGTGTTTAGCCATCGCTTGCAGTCCCCGGTTAGATATTCTGATTTCTGAAATAGGGACATCCGAAAGTTCCTTTTCGGATGTCCCTATCTTGAATACTCCTCAGTTTAGAATTTTTTTTTTTAGAATGGGTGAGTATGCCGATGTATACTCACCAATTCTGATTCAGAAATACCACCTCCGCCACTGCTATCCCACCGCAAGAACAGAGTGCGGGGAAGGGAGGGTTAGGGTCAGGCTGCAGGAGAGGGAGGGTTAGGGTTTAGGCTGCGGGAGATGGTGGGTTAGGGTCAGACTGCCAGGAAGGGAGGGTTAGGGTCAGGCTGCCAGGAAGGGAGGGTTAGGTTTAGGATAATGAGAGGGGAGGGTTAGGGTTAAAATTAGGGGAAGGATTTGGGTACTTATTTTACCCTTACCTTTCGGAGCACCGAAAGCTCAGTGCTCCGTGGATGGATTGCTATGCTTTATCGAGGCATAACAGCAAAACAAAACAGCATTATCGAAATAGGGGCGTTCTAAGCGGTGACCCACACTCTTTAGCCATATAGGGTACAATCAGGTAATGTGAGGTTGTGCAACTGCTACAGTACAGGTTTGTATATGTTGAGCAGTAGTCATTCTTGCTTAAACACCATCTTCTTCTGCAGGTTAAGTGAATCACTAATGAAGTGTCTGAGAAGGCTTGTATTTCCTAGCGTCCTACATATAAAGCTGGACATCAGACCATAAGGACCTGTTTCTCTTGATTGTAAGCTCTCAAAAGCAAAACATTTACCACTCCTGTGCTCACTACCCAAACCAGAGCCCTGACATTCCTCACTCTCCTTTCTATCCACTCAATCATCAATTCTAAGCCTGTTAACTACTCCCATGCTCCTGGGACTAGGCCCAATGTGCATTGCATTACATCTGCTCTTATTTCTTTAGGTTAAAGAATCTAGCCTGCTGCTGAACACATGCAACACACAACGTATGGCATAAAGTGATACGTACTCACAACCCGAGCTGGTAATGTATGGGCACAATGGCATGATTCTAGGGGCCCTCGAGCAGCAGGGCAGTCTAAGACCAGGATGCCCATACATTAAGATGCTACTTTTCCACCGTCCTCCTCCAATCCTCTGTAAAGGGCTGTCTGACAGGACGTCCTCACTCCCAGCAGTTAGTCAGTGAGGAGCTGCGTAAAGAATGATTCAAGGGGCCTGATCCAGAGCTACGACGGTGCCGTCCGACGGGCGAATGCGTACGTTCGCCCGTGCGTATAAACATGCACGCCCCTGACACTCCCATTGAAAAGTACCTGCTTACGGCGGCTATACCCTGCACTAGGTACTACCGTCGGCCGTACGAATTTTCGCACATAATACGCTGAGCGTACGGGCTTAGCACACCCATACTGTACAATTGAAATGGCTATCCCCGCCTCCGTGTAGTAAAACGAGCGCCCAGGCGACCGTCGTACTGAACGCACGCCCCTTGAGCGAACACTTCGCTCACAATACGACCGCTATCCGCTCATGTCGTCCAGCCGACCGGAAGTTGTCATACTGAGCATGCGCAGTGCGAATTTTCGTACGAAAATACGCAAAAAACGGTCGTACGCTCGCTCGCTCAAAATCGGACAATTTCGTAGCTCTGGATCAGGCCCAAGGCCCTTTATTTTATACTGATGTAACAGCTGAAGGGCAGTCAGAGACAATGGTAATCAGAGAGGTTAGAAGATAGAGGAACTGTTCCATGATAACCAGGGATATCAAAGGGCAGGAAATGCCACTTTTACACCCATTGAATTCTTGTGCATTGCTATGCATAGAGCCTCTACAATGCTGTTAAGGCCCTGTTCACAGATGAGCATAAGTCCCATACTGTATAATAGTGTTATATCCCTGAACAGAATAGATCCAGTGAGATCCACAGCTATGTGCATGGTCAATGGACAAAATCATCCATGTTCAGCAGTGCACATACTGTTGTGGTTGTAGTATGTCCTTCTGTATGGGGAACTAGCCAGGGGGAGACTCTCTACTCTCATCTGCCTTCCTGTTTACAAGATGGGGAAGCGCAAGTTTCTTTCCAGCAACTTTTCCTTCTCCAGGCTGTTTACCTAAACTTGTCACTTGTTCCAGAGCCTAATCCATCACACCTCTGCTATTCCCTGAAGTGAGGGCCAGGACACAGAAAGCACATGTGGAAATAGCAGTAAAATAAATAAACTGCTTTACACCTGGACACTTCCAAGGCTATAAATACAGATTGAAGAACACAATTAGTTGTACAGGAGACTGGGAGTTGTAGTCTGACTATAACTAAAGGACATCACACCATTGCTTGTTTTTAGGCCAGGTATAGGCAAGCATTGCTTGTTGTTGTAAAACTACAACTCCCAGCATGCTCCAAGCATAGGCATAGCTGAAATATGGCAAAAAAAAATAGCATATGGAGTAACACAGGTCACCTACACGTTTTACTTGATCAAGTATAAAATAGCAATACTCACCTTTAGAAACCAATTCTACATTTATTTGGCTAAAGCTAATACTAAAGCTTCAACTATGAATAAAGTAAAAGTAAAGCAGTCAAAGTATAAACCATTCACCACTGTTAATTACACTGAAAAATGGAATATAAAAGAGACACTTCCAGTGCCGGACAATCAGTACATTTACAAACGTATCCAAAATAAGACCAACAGGACAGCCGGAAGTTGGATTCAACACAGATTGATAAGTGTGTATGCTCCCACAACCACTCCTAACATGGAAGACTGCTTTAATGGTTCAGTCAAATGATTTTTAAACCTACTTAAAAATCATGCAATCCGACCGCCAACCATCTGACCAATTACCATATGTGTACGGCCTCGACACCACTTTATTCAAATCTCCTGCTTATTATTATTATGTAATGCAGTGTTAGTGGTGCCTTTGTGTGTGAGTGACAGGCGGTCCGGCGATGATTGGAAGAGGGTGTATGGGGAGTTGATCTTTTCAGCAGATGCAGGTCATAGGTCTGATGTAAAAGGTCTGTAGCAATGGGTTGGCTGTTGTGTCAGCGACCTTGGTGTGCTGTAGGATTGTGTAAACAGTGTGGTCAGGAATTGTATCTGTAGAGGATAAATTTGCACCCAGCTTTAGAAACAGCAGTCTCTAATGATGGGGTCACTCTAAGGTCCCAGATATACAACATTTAATTTACCAATGCTGTGGGTAAAAAAATTGTCAGCTGTCCGCATTGTAGAAAGTGGTAAAGATGCAACTCCTGCAATCGCAAAAAATCAATCACTGAAAGGTAAGGTCACCACATCTCACACCCGTATCCAGGGCTTCTCCTGTGCTGCACCTCTGCACTGGAATGAACTCCCTTCCTCCTCCACTACTCCCACTCACTTTGTTCTCTCTTGTAACCCTCTGCTACCCTTTCACCCCATCCTCACCTGGTGGTTCCCTCAACCCTCCTTCCTGATCTGCCAAGCTTGACACCTCGCATAATGTCTTGCTGTCTGTGCTTGCTTGTATTTTTGTGAAATTTTTATATTTATATTGTATTTTATTATGTACTATGCCTGCACTGTATATTATTATGTACTATGCTGTCCATCCCAGCCCTGTATGTCTGTACTGTATATTATAATGTACTATGCTGTTCATCCCTGCCCTGTATGTCTGTACTGTATATTATTATGTACTATGCTGTCCATCCCTGCCCTGTATGTCTGTGCTGTATATTATTATGTACTATGCTGTCCATCCTGCCCTGTATGTCTGTACTGTATTTTGTACGGCGCTGCGGACACCGTGTGGCGCCAAATAAACAATAATTATATTAAGTGTTTTAGCTACCCCTAACCCTCAGTTTCTTGCAGCCTAACCTTACCTTTCTTGAGCCTAACCCTAACCCTTCATGCTGTACAGCCTAACTTTTGACCCACTGTAGCTATTGGGAACGGTGAAATAGGCTTCAGTTCCCAATAGCAAATTTCTATTTTCAAAGATTTTCGGACAATGATAAACTATGCCGTCCATCCCTGCCCTGTATGGTACCGTATATTATTATGTACTATGCTGTCCATCCCTGCCCTGTATGTCTATACTGTATTTTGCATGGCGCTGCGGACACCTTGTGGCGCCAAATAAACGATAATAATATTAAGTGTTTTAGCTAACCCTAACTTCTCACAGCCTAACCCTACCTTTCTTGAGCCCTAACACTAACCCTTCATGCTGTACAGCCTAACTTTTTACCCACTGTAGCTATTGGGAACGGTGAAATAGGCTCCAGTTCCCAATAGCAAATTTCTATTTTCAAAGATTTTCGGACAATGATAAAGCTTTCATTCAGCTGGCGACTGTATCGTGTTTGAATACGGTTGCTCGAACAGACAACCACATTCCATTCATTAGCTCATCATACAAGAGCTGGCTCATGGCTTTACGCCACTTATTAGACTGTTTTCCCTGGTTGTTGTGGGTGGCTTTATTAATATTAGTGTTTAACATTGCGTCTTTTGTAGACTCTCTTCATATATTGATTGTCGCATAATACACTTTTCAACCATGTTCACACAGAATCTACCTCTGAGTAACAGATTTATGGACACAGAATAACTTCTGGATTTCAAGAATTTATTACATTTAAATAAAAAAACAACAAAAACCCCAAAAAGGGTCATGGAATGGTTGCAAGTCCTTCAGGTTTGTCTGGGTCGTTCTGCTTTATAATTATAGTCCATGCATTGAAAATGCTTCATTTTAATTATTGATTTCTATGTTAATGAATACTTATTTGTATCACTTAACAAAATTTTGACCTGTAAAAACATTTGCTGCATAAATAAAAATGAAACTTTCAAATCCCTACAGAACTATAACATGAGGCTTAGAACTCAGCACATAAAAAACACTTGAAGCACACTAAAAACTCAGTAATAGCAACAAAGCTTACAAAACAGAAATCAAATAAAAGCAAGTGTGGGTACAGAATGTGCTATTATATGAAAACAGCGGTGTAAATGTTACAATAGGCTTCATCCAGACCGAGGTTTATTCTTCATTAGTAACAAAAGAACACAGACCTATTCAGATATATAAACTGTGTGTAGATAGATGATCAATAGATAGATGACCGATAGATGACACATAGATGATCGATAGATATTTTTGCTCTTCCCCCAGTATTTTAATCCAGATTTCCAATAAATGACACTTCCGATGGGGGCCAGGGTTCAG
>WWET01000240.1:211508-230842 GCA_011038615.1 Limnodynastes dumerilii | reverse complement strand
AGAAAGTAGACAAGACTTGTTATTACAATGTACAGTATAAGCCGATTAATGGACTGCATACCAAGCTAGAGCTGCACTTACCAACTGCTGGTATTTTATGATAGCACTGATTGGAAGGGTATGACTATTGGACATTGGTTCGAGACAGGTGGTTAGTGAAATGCTCGCGCAGTATCTGGATACGACGGACTTCCAATAACGCATCAAATAATCGCAGATCCGTATGCACGGAAATTGGAAGTCTGGATCGAACCTACGTCATTTATTAGATTTTATGTTTTGTTTATCCATCATGCATTTGGATTTTTAGGGAAGCCACTTTAATCATCTTTAAAAACAATAACGGCGCATGTGAAGTAGCCGTACACTTTCAGACATTGTGCTGCTTCTAAGTAACGTCATGTAAATACAGTGATGGGGAAATCCTGCATTTTAAATAAAAATTATTTTATTTCTATTCCCAGAAAGGATACTTAAGGAATGATTATTAGATATAATTTATTATTCGTTAATTAATTTTGAATTATTATGAGGCTAACAAAACAAAAATACAAATTTAATTCCAAAATATACATACAAGCCTTTAGTAGATTCTAATTTAATCTTGGTAAAAACTTGATACTATTGAGATCATATTGTCAGATCTTCATTTTAACCTCTGCTCTATAACAGCTATTCTGGTTCACAGAAGACTCTAAGCATCACTGTGCTGTAGTTTATTCCTATTTACAAAGAATTGTTGTGTTTTGACAAGGTTGAAATATTGTTCCCTCCTACACAACAACAGGGATAAAAAGAATTGTGCAAAACCGTAAACCGTCATTTTGTAAGGTGTAAGATGAGCAACGACGGCAACATATCCGTCACCATTTCAGGACTATGTGCCAGATCCAGAACTACGTCAGTCTTCCATAGACGGGCGTAATTCAATAAACAGTAGCTACTGCGCATGCGTAGTAGCTATTGTACGTAATCTGCGTATCGTTTCAATACGTAGATTGCGTATATGCGGTCTAAAAGACCGCATATATGCAATCTACGCATCGAAACGACGTAGACGGACGTAGTTCTGGATCCGGTCCTATACGTGGTATGCGCCTGGTATATAATGATCACTGATTGGTTTAGAGGGAGAGGTGCTTATACTGGCATGATAGATACGGCAATATACAGACATACGTATATCAAGGCAAGGTGGAAATACCCATGATGCAACACAACGTTATGTCACATGACACCTCGGTCCTGAATGTCTATTATTTTTCTATATGGTGGCTTCTTTCAAGAATATTGGAATGTTCACATCACGGTGGTCATCTATAACAATATTATGAGAAGATCCATGTACAAAAACTAGCAAGAGGTGTCGGTGTGTCGCTGGTTTCTATCATCTGAACCCTCTTCCTCCCCTAACAGTGTGAATCGTCTGACTTGGTACACGGGCCATGCACTCCGTCCTCAGTCCTCTTTCTCAGACTTCTGGCTCTGCAGCTCAGACAATAACTCTGCCCCAGCATCTCCTGCCTTCTGGCAAAATCTCACAGCTCCATGGGTGAATCCTATAGAACGCAGGCTGCGTGCATAGTCTGCAAACACTGTGGAGATCAGTTTATGTGGGGAGGCGTTAAGGAAAAAGCACAGCTGTAAATGAACAAGCGCTTGTCATATAATCAACAGTGACATAGTAAAGCAACACTACCTACATTTCCCAATTACTCGGGGGTTTCCAAAGGCATCACAATTATATACATTATGGGGCAGATCCAGACCTACGGCCGCCCATGATTTTATACTTGCCGTGAGCGTAAAAGTGCCCATTAGAACTTACTGCGCATCAGATGTTACGCCACATAACTCAGAACGTGCGGGCCTTGAGCGTAACAACACACGAAGGGGCGTACCAGTAATACGACACCCGTCATTATGTTTCGGGGGCGGGGTGAGGCATTTCAATCGTACAGTATGGGCGTGCTTAGCGTCGTAAATACGCATGGAGACTACCGACGCCCGAGGTTACGCTCAGAAAAGTTAGGGTAGGGTTTGGTTGGTGTAAAACGGCAAAAGTAAGTACGAGCAAGGGGAGTGCCTTGGAGCGTGCTTCGTAGGTACGCTGGCGTAAATACGCTACACACAAGGACGCATTATTTGCGTAAGTCTGGATCAGGCCTTATATCTTTAAAATGAATTAATAGAAAAATATTTGTACTGCTACTGAAGAGAAAAACCATCCACTATTACTGGTCACAGCAGGAAGTATCCAACAAGCCTGGTCGTGCAAGTGCAAGGTCCCGATATCCTCGTCACACACTACTTCCTGCTGTGACGGATAATTGTTACCCCAGGAAGCCTTTACTCAAGCTTCCAGTTGGCTTGTGCAGTGTTGGCACAGGGCTCCTTCTGTTTTGTTACACACGTCTAGCTCTGGGCCTCAGGTGCAGGCACCTGCTGTAGTTAAAAGGAGACACTGGAGTCATTTGCAGCTAGGAATAATATTCACTCTGCTGCAGAAGTTTAGGGAGCTCCTAGCTGTAGCACTGGTGTGTCCATTACTACTTGACATATGTCATTAGAGTCACAGGTGGTACTTATTATATCGCTTGTGATTATGAGGAGACCTGGAAAACATGCATTGTTAGTGGTACTTAAGGACAGTTGTTGAGGTTCCCTGAAATAACCCAATGTCCTATAGATTGTAAGCTTGTTGGTCTGTAAGTCTGTTTGGTTGGTTGAGTACACACTGCAGCATTCTCCCTAGATGATAAATGAGGGTTTGCAGTGATATCTGATCAATGTGTATGCTCCAACGGTCATGTAGAATCATTTCAAAGGACGTTGGATCACTTGATTCGATTTGTTTCTTAATTTTACTGATCAATGAAGGAACAACGTCAGAAGAATGAATATTAAAGAAACATGAAAATGACAGGACAGCCTGTAAATCATATCAGTATATTTAAATGAACCGGTACACCGATTGTCAGGACCACATCTAGGGGTGTACAATAGGAGCAGCTGCCCAAAGTGCAAAGCCAAAGGGAGGAGGGGAAAGGCTGTGGGGGACACACAGGTGAGTTTATTTTTAATGTTAAATTTAGGTTGTGTGGCCATATTTCCTTTCTAGCTACAGCTCTTCTCATCAGATCTTTAAATAGTGGGTAATATCTTATAAATATACAGTAAGTTTGTGCAGTGTGTATCCAGCTTAAGAGTTTAATTAAAAGCTGAGAAAATACTGATCCATAAACAGGAGCCAAAGCATCGCGAGGAACAGTGCAGCTCTGTGAATAAGAGGCGGCAGGAAGCTGTGATCAGAACGCCTTTAATAGCAAATAAAAGGATATTGGTCTCATCGCTCATTTCAATTGCTGAACACTGCAGACAGGCTTCCAAAAACAAGGCAGCGCGATCGAAGCACCTCATGCTGAAAAACAGTCAGGCCAAGTATAACAAGTCTGGCGTTACAAATCCCCCGATATGCATTGTACTTACTACATCATTTTACCTGTGCAGCATCTCAATCACTTTCCTGAAGCAGCCCAGAGAAAGAAGAACAAGGATTGCTCTGTATTTCTGGTTAATATGCGGGGAACAGAGATGGTCAACCCAACGCTTCATGACCTCAGCACATTCCTCTGGGTTCAGCCGCACCTGATAGAGAATAAAAGGTCAGCTGCTGTCTGCAATGTTATCAATGTTTTATCAAGGCAACTTTGTGTAAGGTAAGCAGAAGACATTCGCTTTTACATTAACGCGAGGCCTGTTCAATACATAGTTGGGCTTAGTAAATGTCCAAGAGTTTGGCGTTTGTATGTAGGAGAAAAAAAATGAGCAAATCATTATGGTCAGAAAGTGAATGAAACCAGCATGTCAGCATCTCTGGGCTGGAATGCTAATGTTAAGCTGCAAAGTTATGCTTCTCTCTCCTCTATACCAACCTTGGCAAGCCAGGCAGCATGGTTCCACTCATTATATGTCTGCAGGTAGCGGCAGGCGTCTCCAGCTTTATCTATCAGGCAAAGCAACTGCACCCCCTCTGTGAAGGGCAAAAAGTCAAGTAACAAAGCTGTGCCACGTATAATACTACACAGGGGTCTAAGCTAAAGTACCTGTGATAGATCAAATATTAGATTTAGATCATGCTTTCTAAACATCGGCCCTTTATCTGTCTTTCATGACATGTCCCTGTCACATTATACAGATAATGGTTATCTTGGAAATAAAATAGAAGCAAAAGAAAACCCATGGCGCTAATATCAGAGCAGCAGCTATAAGAGATTTTGCGAAGCTCCCTAAAAATAAACAAATATAGAGAAAAGTACAGCGCTATTAATGAAAAAAATACATTTTTATATGTGCTGGAAATATTTCTGAAGGATTCTAAGTATTTGTCTTATTTAGAAAGGCCTATAATATACATGTGCTTTTGTATTACTATATATTTATTGTTATTAAGGTATTTTACCTACTAAATATTTTGAACTTAGGTTTTCCGTTTATTGTCCTTTTATTTCATCCAAACCAACCATATATCTAATATTTTTTAATTAATAGCACTGTACTTTTCTCTTTAACCTTGGAAATAACATTAGAATATTAAAATATAGGACTGGATTCAAAGTCTGGATCAGAAATAAGAAGCACAAATGAGAGCTCTGCATTTTTAGGATGGGTCTGGATCCCAAGTTTCATCTTGGTACCATTTCTGATGGCAGGACACAGAGGGCGAGGCGAGAAGTGCTTCCGCTATGTGGGGGAGGGGGGCTAAGCACGCTCTGTACTATCCAGACTTCTGCTCGGTCCTCATTTTAAGTGTTAAGGTAGGTTCCACAGGTTGCAAATCTGTACAAGAGAGGTGAGTGGCCTCCCTACCCCAAATGAAAGGCTGGATGCAGGCCATAAATATTAAAAATGACATTTTGTTGGGCTAATGGTCTCTGGGTAAGTGGTTTAGTGGCAAAGGGCCAGATCCAGAACAACGCTTGTGAGCGAATTTACGCGTGGCGGAGACGTAAAATCGCGTTTTGGTGAGTACCGCGCATGCGCACCATAGAAAATACGCTCAGTAACGTAGCGTAATTGTGAACGTATGGGCCATTCACGTATGTGTCACGTAAATACTTACGTGTGGGCGTGCCAATCTTATTTACGTGAGTCCAAAATACGTCTGAAATACGTTAAGTAGACGGGGGTTTGTATTTAAAGTGTACAGTATGGGCGTGCTTAGCTGCGTAAATATGTGGTACCCATACGTACGTGTGCGGGTCACTGCGGTTACGTTGCCAAAAGTTAAGGTATGGTTTGAAAAGCGTATCTTGACAAAATACGTACATTCAAGGGGTGTGCCTAGGGAAGTGTATAGAAGGTACGCACACGAAAATACGCTACGCGAATAAACGTACGGCAAACATAGTTCTGGATCTACCCCAAAGTCTTCATCAGACAGAAGTCTCTATAACAGAACAACACGTATAGCAGCATGTAACTCATTTGATTCCTGAAGTATTAACTTGCTATATCAAACCCCAATCACCCTACAAGCTTTTACCTGCTAGCTTTCCATTGGCTATCATGTTGGTTGCTACCAGCTTGATGGTGCTCTGAGAAGGTCCGGAGGAGGTGACTGTGGTCACTAAGCAGGCCTTCAAGGAGTCACAGTAATACTGTGGGTTGTCAGCGCTGGTTTCTAATAGTAGCTGGACAGCTCGATCTGTCTGCAGAACAAGATACATGAATCAAAAATATATAAAGGGCTAGATTTACTAAACTGCGGAAGAGGAAAAAATGCAGATGTTGCCCATAGCAACCAATCAGATGCTAATTGACCAGTTGGCGACCCCACACCGATGGCTGTCATAGAGAAGTAGAGACAGTCAAAAGCTCCTTTTTGGCTGTCTCTATTTCGAACGGCAGCCATTTTAGATTTTTTTTATGAATGGGTAAGTATGCGAACAGCATACCCACCCATTCATTTTCAGAAGCGACGCCACCGGACCAATGGAGAGGTAGTCCCACAGGAGTAGGCTTAGGGACAGGGTTAGAGTTAAGGCCAAGGAAGGGGGGGTTAGGGTCAGGCTGCAGGGAAGGGGGGTTAGGGTCAGGCTGCAGGGAAGGAAGGGTTAGGGTCAGGGTCAGGCTAATAGATGGGGAGGTTTAGGATAAGGATTAGGGAGAGGGCTGGAGATAGACAGAATTCTTACTTACCTTTCGGAGCACCGTGGTCAGTGCTCCAGGGATTGATTGCTATGCCTCTGCGAGACAGAAGCAATCGTTTTCACAGCCAGGCTGGGAGAGAATGGCCCTATCGAAATAGGACCGTACTCGACTAGGACCCACACCCCTAACTGACACTCTCTAGTATGTAATAGGAAAGTGAGAGCTAGAATCTCACTGGTTGCTATGGGCAACATCTCCACTTTTCCTTTCTTGCAGTTTAGTAAATCTAATTCAAAGTCTGAAAAAATGAATGTTGCAGCACAGTACTCGTACGAACCATACACTAACATCGAGTTACAGAGCGACAGCGCATAATGATGGCTATAACTGTTATTCTGCTGCTGTGTGTATGAAGGATCCCACCAGAGACTTTACCGTATATTGTAATGAATGAGACACACAGCTTATAAAGAGATAATGATTACTTTAAACAGAAACAATGGTCCAGATTCAGTTACGTAGTTTTCGTCTTACGTACGTCGTTTTAAGAATTGAGCTACTTGCGTCGTAGCGTATTTACGTTATCTACGTACCATTTCTGTACGTAGATTGCGTAAGTGCGGTCTTTAGACGGCGGTTACACAATCTACGTACAGAAACGGTACGTAGATAACGTAAATAAGCTACTATGCAAGTGTAGTAGCTCAATTCTTAAAACAACGTACGTAAGGCAAAAAATGACATAACTGTGAATCCGGACCAATGCTTGTTTGAGTTCATGAATGGTTCTACCTTATGGGTGATTCATCTCAGCACAACTGCAGGCCTAATCTACAGCGACTAGCCAGCATACAGAGGTATATACATGGACACATGCACTCCACCGGAACGCATGATGGCATACAGCAGGACGCCCTGTATTCACCTGGCCTAGGAGCAGCAGCTGGTCGGCACATTTTCTGGTGTGTTCATAGCTTGAGCGTTTCACCTCTTGTAGACACACTCTGTCCAGCTGAAATTTCTGAAATAAAAGAGCAAAACTCAAAAATGAGCCTGAACACTAGAAACCAACTTTTAACTCCTCATTTTTTTTTGTTTAATGACTCTTACTTTATGTCAATATTCTTTCTTTTATGTTCCTTCTGATTGCTGTTATAGTGAACTTTATTCAATAAAAACTATGGTGATAAAGTGGAGATGAGTGGACCGTATACAGACCTCAGCTGTGGGTGTGCTTGGAGACCGGAGCTCAGTAGAGATCTAAAGCTGGATCTTCACTGTGTCCTAACTGCTGTGCGTGGAAGGGGGAGGCCACTAACGACCACAGGTCCCTACTTTAATATTTCCGCACTATTCCCATGTAAAATAGGGATGGTGCAAAAATCTGTATAATACATAAGGGCCTGACCACGCCCTTACTGTTTAATTATCATATCCTTACCCCCTATCCACTGTTAAGCTGGCCATACACTAAAGCGATTATAGGCCCGATCACCCAATTATCGGGTGATCGGGCAAATAATCACTGTAGTGTATGGTACAGATCAATTTTTCAAACGCCAAATAAACGCACCAGAAACGCTCTGTACGATTATTTGGTCTTTCAACATGTTTGATTTAAATCGGGAGAAAGTTCCCGATCTTTTAAGGGAGCCAATCAGCAAGCTGAATGGCTCCCTATTTTTCAAAGCTGCTGCTGTATATCTATGTGCAAAGCTGCTCTGACAGCTGTGAATGTATACCTGACAGCTTTGCAGGTATACTTTACAGCTGTCAGAGCAGCATAGTACATAGATATACATCAGTGGCTATTGCAGGAGTAGTACAGACAGGGATCAGCCGAAACTGTGCTGTGTGAAGCGTGGCTTTGCCTGATCTCTGTCTGTACTACTCCCTGCAATAGATGCTGCTGCATATCTATGTGCTATGCTGCTCTGCCAGCTTTGAAGGTATACATCTAAGCTGTCAGAGCAGCTTTGTACACAGATATGCAGCAGCACCGAGAGCCCTGCCCCCCTCCCTCTTCTGCTAGGATTATTGGTCTCAGCATAGGAGGTGTATGGTGCTGATAAGAGGACATTTCCCTAGCAGGCCACCCCCTGCTGGGACAGATAATCATCCTAGTGTATGGCCAGCTTTAGAAACACTTCCATTACGGGAGCCTGGATATGGAGGACCCAGATGTGGAATGAAAGTGCAGTGTAAATTCTGATGTTTCCGCTACTCGGTCCGGTCCTGTGTAACAGCTGTTTTAGAACAAAATACGTTTAATACCACGGCCAGAGCAGAGAAGCCATATTACCTGGAAGTAAGAATTCTCACACAGCAGGTCATAGCAGATGTCTAAGGGGTTTGCTGTGGTGCTGGTATGAGGAGCCTCACTCTGGAACACCTGCAAGTAGTGAGACGCCACAGTCCACAAATGCAGCTCAGATTCATCGCCATATAACCTGCAGAATGCACAAAAGCCAAACACTAAACCACAACCAAACACATGAAGACAGAACGTCCCGGCCATCACTGATCACTACTTTTATCCCCGATATCCATAATTCCATAATGAATTAGTGCGAGGATGAAATATTTACTAGGTGAAGAGACGCGGTTTGGGAATGTAAAGGACCATATTTTATCTCTTACATATAATATATAGTTATACAAGTCCTTTCTTATTCCTAAGACAGATAAAAGGGCTTAATCTGCATGCGGTTTGATCTGTCAACAACAGTAAGCTAGATGTATATTTAAATTTTTATGAATGAAGTGCTCTGTATCCCAGCAAGATCTCCCATATGAACACGTGGCTTTGCCAGTTGTGACCTTGCCATGAAATCACTTGAGGTTCTCTGGTTTTCTCAGTCTGCATTTAGGTAGATTTTCCACAACTCCAGTGGAATTGTTCAACACGGGACAATGGTTGGTAACAAAGGACTGGATCATGTGACACTTGACTTTCGTAATCTGCTTGCAGAAGTCAGGTGATGTTTTTTGGTACTGCGCATTTGTGCGTCAGCTGTTACACGATGGATCTCCAAGCGTATGGAACTCCATTTTAATCCAGCCTCTGCTGCAAATGATACAGAAGCTGGATTTAAGATTCCTGTGCAGATCAGCGGTCGTCCAGTACACTGACCTGCACTGGAGACTTAAGGCAGCCTTATGGCAGGGTAACTGCTGCAAAGTCCGCACAAGAGATGGGAGTGACAGGGTGGTTGACTCCCCTCTTCTGTGCGGACTTCCAGACCTCCGTGTGTATGGCACATGCATGCAAAAAAAAATTGGAAATGCCTGTCATGGGCAGCTCAGTGAGTAGCTCTTGTGTCTCGCAGCACTGAGGTCATCAGTTTGATTCCCGGACTAGGCGTGTGGAGTTTTTATGTTCTCCCCGTGTTTACGTGGGTTTCCTCCGGGTGCCCCGGCTTTCCTCCCACCCTCCAAAAACATGCTGGTAGGTTAATTGCTTGCTGTATAAATTAATCCTAACATCTGTGTATGTGTTAACCCCAAAGGGACAGGGACTGATGTGAATGTGAATATTCTCTGTAAAATGCTATGTAATTGGATGGCACCATATAAAAAAACAGTTACCGTAATAAATATATATATATAAAATGAGTGTTTTTAAAGAGGACATTTATTTTATGTGAGCAAACCAAAATCATACTGATAAGTCACCAGGATTCTGAAGAGCCAGATCACACGGCCATGAGACAGAGGCGTGTGTGTGTATCTGAATAGGTAAATACTGTATACACAATATGATATATTGAAATAAAATATAGAAATAAGGATGAAATACTAAAATAGACCAATAAATCCTCCATACCTGGCCACCAGTAGACATCGCTGCATGAGAGTAAACTCTGGGTCCAGGAGAAGATCCTTCACATCACTATTGAGAAAGCATTATACATTATGAAGAAATAAACATTATTCATGCAGGATATATCAGTAATAGACACACAGGTGATCCGTTACCCCCCAATAAGAAACAAATACCTTGTATAAAAGACACAGAACCTCAGCTGCTGGTAATTATGGGGAGCCTCTGCCCCGAGAACACCCAGATCAGCCAATAGAGGCAGCGCTGACTAGTCAATAGCTCTAATCAGCAAAAAATAAATGGCTACCACCACCCAAAGAATGACTCTGTTACTAACATGCTCTCTGTGGCCCGGAGTCACACTACCGAACATATTGTTTATATGTCCGTATTTAACCAATAGTTACTACTGCACATGCGTAGTAACTATTTTACGTGATCTACGTATCGTTTCGTTATGTAGATTGTGTATATGTGGTCTTAAAGACCGAATATATGCAATCTATATAATGAAATGGTACGTAGATCACGTAAAATAGTTACTAATGCATGCGCAGTAGCAATTATCGGCTAAATACGAACGTATAAGCAATACGCCCGGTAGTGTGAATCCGGGCCGGTTACTGACATGCTCTCTGTTACTGACATGCGCCTGTTTACTAATTTTTTTGGGAACTGTAATATGTAAAAAAAAGATAAAACCATTTTTAAAGTTTCATGTAACGCTCTCATGTGTACAATCTGCATTGAGGAAGATGGTCAGATCAGCTACGTGAGCTCCCCAGAGTATACACAACGTCATACAGATGAATTAGAGCAGAGAACGTCCATCTGATACTCACTTGGTCAAGGCGTTGATCTGCTGCTGGATCAGGTTCCTTATGTCATCATGTTCTGGATAGTCACTATAACAATCACAATAAGACATGACTGGAAACCAGCAGCAATTACATTTTCTCATTCCTCCTTATCATCCGCTGATATGAGCACATAGCGATGTGACTGGAGAGTGAAATCCACTACCAAACAATGGTCGACCATCTCCTCTTTCTTCCACTGGAATCTGTACAGAGGTTCTTAGGCCTGAATCGCTTAATGAATTGATAAAGATTACTGAGGTCTCCAGGTACACCTATGTGACAATCAGAGCTATGCATATCATACATAGCATAACATAGCATGCCATACATAGCATAGCAGTAAGAATATTGGGATGGATCCAGACTTCAGTAAGTGCTTAAAAAATGAGTTACTCCTGGGATAAACCATGTTGATTTCAGGGGGGGTCAAATTAACTGTATTCTTTGCAAGCAGGGATATATCTTTGCATTGCTTACTGCACACAGATACTGACCAGCTTTACTATCACACTGTTATTTAGACTTGAGATAGGAAACATCACCTCTCAACTCTAATACTGTTTGCAACAGATGAAATATGACTCCCCTGCAATCAGCATGGTTTAGCCTAGGAGTAACTCATTTCATGCACTTTGTGGCTACAATTTATTGGGTATTGAAGAGTCTACATATAAGTTACATCCCTTTGTATGGGCACTAAGACACATTGCTGGGAATTTCTTATATGAAAAGCTTTAGAAAATTATTCCATGTAAAATACTATTTAAAGTAATGCATTGAGCAATTTCTAATTCTAGAATTAAATATAACCAAAGGTTGAGTAGAGTTTCAACTACTGGAGTCCATTAATAAAAGCAATAAGCAACTTACACATCCGTGATATCTAATGATGGCTTCTCTCCCCAGGGCTGGTGCAGTAAGAAAGCTTTGAGGACCATGGCAGCTCTTGGAAGCAGCAGGTGTGGACACCAGATAGGATCTGATAACAGAATTATAAAATACACAATTTTACCCTTTATTAAGCTTTTCTCCTATCTACAGTGTTAGAATCAGCTCGAAACATGACCAGAAACTTCCCAGAACTAGTTGAAAGAGCAGCAAACTTTTTGACACCTCTGCAAAACACAAACTTTATATATCCAATTTGTTTACGCTTAGTTCCTTTGCTACACAATTAGAAGTTAGCTTACCGATCAGCTCCTGTTCATCCATCCTAAAGCAAGTGGACTTCATGGACATCTCCAGTACTCTGATGCAACCATCATCGCAGGCCAAGATGACCTTGTCTGAGGAGCACCAATCAACATCCAGAACACGGTAATTCACATTCCTACCAGTACGCAGGCTGCTCACCATCTGAATCTAGACAATCCAGGAAACCGTTATCCTTACTGCAGTCACCTTACATATAGCACACACAATCGTTCTGTCTGTATATAACACTTCATAATGCATAGAACATTATGGAATTAATGTTAAATAAAACTTTTACCAAAATAGAATAAGCAACATGGTTAATAATGGTAATGGATCAGCAGAAGCTGTGAAGGTTGACCACGTGGGGAACAGTACTTTCCTTACACCCAGAAACACCCCAGCAATACCAAATCCCACTCAATGGGGAGGAATCTGAAAAATATTGTCATCCAGCACAGTTTCTGAAGAAACAAAATCCAATATGTGGCAGACTGAACATAAAGGGCAAAGTATAACATTACTGCATACTTTCTGTTACACCAGCAGAGGGCACTGCAGCCCACCAGAAGTCAATGTATTGCATTATGTTAGAGTAGTAAAAAAGTTCCCTCTATTCTCTAATATCGTAACTCCTAGTGGCCAATTAGAGTATATACCAGCCACCTATACACAGTCTACATGCTCCTGCATTATTGTATTACTGTGTTCCATAAACAGAGATGCAGTAGTAAGAGGGTGCCCAGGTGGAAACAAACTAAGGATTGGGGGAGAATATTAAATCCAAACATCCAGCCACCCTTCTCCTCCCCCTAGCACAGACATTTACAGCGATAGATCCAACATATTGACAAACAAGGCAATAAACGGCTTCCACTATGAAAGACTATAGAACAGGGCTTAATAGCACATACACATGTTTCTTTCTCCAGTGCCTTCTACATGCTTAGGAATTTAATAGGTCACACACTGGTGAAATGTCGCTCTTGTATCAAAAAAATAACCTAAATAATGACTTAACACTGACATCAATCTGACAAAAATCAATAAAACCCAGAAAAAAAGCTGCATTTAAAAAAAAAAAAAAAAAAAAAACAGAAATAAAAAAAAAAAAAAAAAAAAAAAAAAAAAGATAAATATGAGCAAATCATCTAAGGAGATAATATAAAACTCAACGGGCCGGATCCTCAATTCTGGCGGATAGGGGACCTATGCAAGTCTCCAGTCAGGGAATATCTGTGCATGCGCCAGACGTTTCCTGTGCGTAAGTACTACCACACGTAACAAAGTTACCTACGTTAGTACTTACGATGAAGGGGCAGACGCTTCACTTACGATGGCTCTATCCCCACCCTATAGGCGGGGATAGCCATGTAAACGAAGCGTTGGGGGCAGGGGGAGCCCCGTCATGACTAGGTCAGCTGCCGTATGGACAGATTTCCTAGCGACGGCTGCGTAACTACGGACCACGCACCTAAAGCACGCGGGGGTCTGGACCTAAATTCTGCATTTCATTCCATTTTTGCATTATTTTGATGTACTTTAGTTGGCGTCTTGGGAGGTTATAGTTAAGACATTTTCATAAATATCATTAAAACAATTGTATAATATGCCAAATATAAATCCATAGACAATACACAGGACTGTTCCTCTTCAATCAGTACAATAACATGTTCACAGTAACTGTATGATGTAATGCTGTGCCCCGAGGTGCATTAGTACGTTAGTAAGTACACTTACCTCTTTAGTATCCCATACTTCCGCCCCATCACTATACAGCACTATGAGCTTCTGATTGCCTTTTCCTGGTGCAAAACGGATTTTCCGCACCCAATTCCTGTGTGTGGGGACCCCCCTGAGACAGATGTATAAACGTTATATAAGTGATCATTAACAAAGGGAAATTACTACTACGTTATCAGCTAAATAGAGAACGAGCGCGTGCCTACAGTGAAGGGTCATGTCATTAACCTGGTTATGCAGCAGCCAAATGCAGTAAAAATGCGGATTGATTTTAATTACAAATTAATTTTGCTATTTCAATGTAATTGAGCACTTAAAGACGCATTAGAGGTTCTTGTGGGATTTACTACGCTTGAGGAGTAACACACATTTGTAGCTTTTAAATCACTGATGAATGCCCACAAACTGCATCTACACAACTGATGGGGAAGCAGAGCACAGTGCATGGAAGGTACCGGGAACAGTAAACAGCACAGCGGGTACCCCAGGGAGAGAGAATGCCGGGTTGTCAGGGGACATGACGGGGAATACAGAGAATGGCGGGGCAGCCAGGGAATGACGGGGCAGCCAGGGAACGACAGGGGCAGCCAGGGAACGACAGGGGCAGCCAGGGAATGACGGGGCATCCAACTCTATGGAGCATATGACTTTTGTGACAACCTTCTGTAACATTGTGAAATTCTCATTTTCTGTCCAACATGGCGTCATACGTAGGAATGCAACATTCCCACCTACTAATGGAAGCAGTGGATGTACTGGACCAACAGATACATTTAATGTCAGCTAGCAACTGCATGGTTACCCAGTCATATAAACAGACCTTAGATTCCATCCTGGAACCTGTAAAGATATATTAGAAATATTTGCCTCAGTCTCTGATCACGACAAGCGGCTTCTAAGATCTCACCTTGAAACGCGACCTTTCAAATCCCAAAAGTTTAAATTTCCATCAACATCTCCCAGGACGAGGATGTCCCCTTTCCAGGCAATGCAGGATATGCTCCCCATGCTACCCTGGGGATCACAAACAGAATGACAGTAAATATAAATACAGCGATCAAACACAACTGCATGGAAATGTAGAATACTTTCAGGAACAGTAAAGGAATACACGGCACACGACACTCTGACCTTCCCATATAAACAACACCATGTCCAAATAAACTGACAAAGAAATGTATGTTACACCCAGTTTCACAACAACCTGGGTCAAGGCGCAATCTAAAAGGTTCTCACTGCCAAGCATTGGTTAAACGATCAATGATATGGCCATCTTGAACACAGGGGTGAATTGAAAAATCTGATTTTCTAGCGATCGACTCCCCGGGGAGCAAATGAAGTGTAAGATCTGCAATTTCTGGGCCTGCATTATCCAGGTATCAGGGTAATTGTAATTTGATAGCACCCCTTCGCATGGGCAGACTCCCGACAGCCAGGGGCTACCAGAAGCAGGTCAATCTGGATCGATACACGCTGCCATTCCTGTGACATCGGGCCTGACTGGAATGCGTTATGACCGGGCAGCATGATTTCTGGATCCACGCCAATGGTCATTTTCTACATAAAACAACAAGATTTCTTTGTCCAAGAGCAAAGAGCACAAGTTTTCAATTATTATAGTTCATTTTAAAGCAGACAAGTCAGTAGACTTTTGGGGTCTTGACATAATCTGCAGAATTCCCATAAGGACCACTATCCTAAATCTTCACGCTTGGCTAATGTGCAGCTGACCCAACAGACACATCGTTAACATAATATATTGCTGTGATTACATCAGACCCTTGCTGTAAATGTCCCAATACCTGTTGAACAATGTGTGATTCACAAGGCTCCAGAAGATATTACCAGCAGAAGCAATCTCAGCAATAACTACATTAAGTCAAGAGATCAACACCAGAAGTGTAGACGATAAAATACGAGCTAGTAACTGGAACATGATGTGCTTATATGTGATCACAAGCTGGTGAGAACAACACTGACAAACAGAAGTAGCAGCATATTCTTTTTCATTTACAAAGAATAATATGTATCGTTATATTTGTAAATCTGCAGTATCGTTCTTTAGTACGTTCTTTAGAATGGATATTGTGATATACTGTAGTTTGCTTTACATACAAAACTAAAATGTATCACACTTGTAGACAGTATGGTGTACCCGCTCACCAGGAACATGTGCTGTCCCACTCAGGCTGCACTCTCTATCTATATACTGGGTTAATACGGGGCTCAAGTCATTTTTTTCAATCTAGGAGCCACACCAAAAATTTAGGAGAAAATCAGGTTTTTTTGACAAAGTATTTTATATGTAAAATTGTGTGTGTATAATAAACAAAATGATATGCATCTATATCAATATATATCAATATCAAGCGCTACGTAATCTGTGGGCGCTATATAAAAACCTGTTAATAAATAGTAAAATAAATAAAGAAATAAATATTGAGATAATTACATAAGTGTGTGGGTCCCCATTGCGAACGGTCCTAGAACTGGCTGGGCAAACGATTGCTTAACAATCATAACAATCGATCCCTGAATCACCAAACAAGGTGCTCCGAAAGGTAAGTAACTATTCTATCCCCAACCCACTCCTTAAACCCGCAGCTTAACCCTAATTTTACCCCCCCCCCCACCGCAGCCTAACCATAAGTCATAAGTCGCATATTCCCCCATTCATTAAAAAAAAAATGAAAAAAAAAACTGCTGTCATTCGAAATAGAGCCAGGTTCCATTACTTTCCTGCAGTACGAGTGATTGCCGTCTCCCACTGTCACTCATCTGTGTTCACACACCAGTAAAATCAGCGCAAAGAGTGCTGATTTCAGTCTAATATGGTAAGCGCTGAGCTGCGTCTCTATGTGACGCCCTAAATATTAGGCCACCTCAACATATTAGGCCACCAAGTGACGCCACTGAATATTCCCTTTGTGACAAAGCTGTGTAAAGAAAGCATCCTGCGGGTCATTAGTAATCCTCTTTCATTGCTTAATGAGTTACTTACTTGCAGAATTAATCACCATCATACACTGTGTTGACATAAACTTGATTAATAAATGGTCAAAGCTAATGATCAGCATATTAAAAGTTACATTACACCTTTCATACGCCTGCAGGGCAGACCCATCATTGGCACAAAGACTAGAAGCTGAACTCACATCTGGAGGGATCCTGGCGCTGTCTTTCACACTGTTTCCCTCCACGGTGAGGTGATAAACCTGCCCGTCTGTATCTGTGAATACAAAGTGCTCCCGTGCACAGATATTCTGGCTCAGCTCCGACTTGCTTTCCGCCTCCTGCAACAGACTAATGCACCAGGTAAATGCCCTGAGCTGCTGGCATCAGGCACTCTGTCATTCTCTTCATTGCCTTCTCTTCTGATTGCCTCATTAGTGAAGCCTTAATGCACGGCCAGTGGCAACAAATAGGAGGAATACAGAACGCAGCAGACTATGGTAATGCTGTTTGTATGTGGAAGTATTGGCGTTTTTACTGCCAAATCACACACAAAATAAAGCCTAAGGGTAGGAAGGATTAAAAGCAGCAAATACAATTAGGCAGCTACAGAGTGGGAGGCTGGAGCTACTAACATAATGAGTACTTTAATATAACCCCCAACAGCAACTATATAAATAACACAGGCTGAACACAGAGGATGATGGGAGCTGTAGTGCAGCAATACTAAAGGATCACATAAATGTCCAATCAATGGACTGGATCCAGACTCATGTAGAAGAAGCATAGTTGGCAATTTGTTGTTTCTCCATTCCGGGAGAAATAAAAGACGGCAGCATGGGGTGGGGCTTGAGGTGTGATTTATGCTGAGCACATCTGAAGCCCGCCCTTACCTAATCAAAGCTGTCATTCTTAGGGTTACTAAGCATGGGACGGAACTTTATGTCATTCAGCTCCGCCCATAATTAAGTCATGCTCAGGGCTTGAGGCACTAAATAAATTAAATCACCACCTCAAGCCCAGACCAGGGAGATTTGCTGGCTCTCCCGGGAGCCAAGCCAGAATTTCAGGAGTTTCTTGAAAATTTTGGGAGAGTTGGTAACTATGGCTAGAAGTTTTCTCGATGGCTGGACGGGTGTGTACAGCATGTATGCCAGGTATCAGAAGGGGGGCATTTAAACAGAGATTTAAAAGTAGGATCCTGGTATCTTAACTCCTAGCTTTCAAGGGGATTGGCTTCCTCTCACACACAGGAGATTGGATACAGCAGGGATCTGGCATCGGATATCTGCTGCGGCTGCAGAGGACGAGATTTTGTGTGTGTACATTCTATATGCCATGAATGCTGTATTATCTCCCAGCTGCATCATGTGCCCTCCTTCACAGGCTGTGAGCCACTGCAGACAATGGTGTAAGCAGGGACCCTCGGAGAGATGTACACACAGAGCCCCCAGCATCCAACTGGTCCTCTGGCTCACTCCATTGAATATAAGGTGATAATGCAGCATTAAGAACTTGGCTGATAATATTTCACTTATGTTCACAGAAATAAATGTTTGCTAAACTATATGTAAATGCAGTGCAATGTATGTGCCTAAAATTCTAGAAACAATTCATTAGTTAAAGAATAAGCATGCAATAAGCTATGGTATCTAAAGGACTGTTTTTGTTGACATAGGATCGGATCCAGACTTATTATTTGCACAGATAAAAAACTGTTCAACTTTCAGTGATGTCATTTTTACGGATATTTCCTCTAAACTCAAAATCAAATACTTCTCTTGCTTTTAAAAACGCCACCCCCTACACCTGTGTACACCCCTTGACATATTTGAAAGCTGCTTTCCTATCACCCCTCTTTCTATTCCTTCCTTGCTCCAGGCTATACATATTTTGTTTCTGTAGTTTCTTTGTGTGTTTTGTGAAACGTGCCTTTGCCTTACTTTAGTTGCTTTTAGTTACATGGGGCCTGATCCAGACTAACGTTTCTAGGTGTGCTGAGCGTTCTAAATCTCAGCTAACATTGTTACACTCCCCCTGACACATTGTATTTATACTGGGTTACGCCGCCTGAAGGCTACCCTAACTTCAGCCGGCATAACGCAGTGTAACTACGCTAGGACGGCGGAAACGCCGCCCTCCCAGCTTAATTACCCTACTTCCCCCGCCTTCCTACACTAACTGCAGCATAGTAACAGAGGGGAATGCCCCCTCCAGCATTACTACACTGCTGCTAAGGACGCCCGATCCTGGATCGGACATTGCCGTAGCTACGCCAGGCAACATCTGCCCAGCGCATGCGCAGATCGTCTTTTTAGACGATCTTACGCTTACGCCCAGCGTAAGGGTCTTTGACTTGTATGTGCACCAATATATACGGTCTTTTTTTTCTTCTCTATGCATAATACTAGAGAGCTGCCAGAGGTTACCTGATGACTGAGGACTCTACACTGTTCGGATCGGTGTCTGAGGAGACTGTCTGACGTGCCATCGCCTCACGAGCTGCCATCTGCTTCTTCCGGAGACTCTTCAGATTGTGAGACGGGGACCACTCCTGAGACAGTGACGGGAGGACAAGAACTGCAATGCTTAGGAATAGAGGATGCTTG
>WWET01000240.1:180503-198545 GCA_011038615.1 Limnodynastes dumerilii | reverse complement strand
TTCACGTTCATGGCTGGAATGATAAATAGGGTCAATTAAATTATCCACAATGATTCATTTGTGTGGCTCAAAACACAGCAGCTTTCAGTGTTTTCCTTTGTAATTGAAGAGGGTTTTATGTATTGCTATAACCTGTGCACAAGGTCAGATAACATTAGCCCACAGCTCTGTTCCTGCCGTTCCGTATAAAACAGTAAAAAGACATTTTTAGGTCCTCAGTTCCTTGAAAGTTTTGAGGACTTGGGGAACATGTATATTATTATGGGTGAGAAGGGGGGAAGGGGGAGTTCATTCAGATTTGGGGTTTCTGGCTCTATAGGAGACTCAGAATCTTCATTAATCTTCAGAGAATGTATGTGCTCACTGCCTACCATGCTGATGTGTGGCACAGCAGCAGCTGGTACACTATATAATATTGATGCCGCTGCCCTTTCTTTCGATTTGGTTTTACGTTATTTCTTTACTTGCTTCCTTTCAGTTACCATGGTAATAAAATATTGCATCCGCTGATTTTAGGGCAGGTGATTAATCTTCATGTCAACGGGATGATCCTGTGTAAGAGCACAATATTGCTTGTGAGGTGGGCCTTTTATCAGCGGAGTAAAGTTGTTTTTTTCCCTTGGCTTCATTTAGTCAGAAACATCAGCACTAATGCGATTAACATTTCCAGCACTTCCTATCATCTTATTATTCCTTTTTACCGCTCAATACTTCGTACAGGCTCTGCTTTAATCAAGTGGATTCACTGCTGTGAAATGTTTGTGTCTCGCTGACGAAAGGACAATAGACTTTTCTGTTTGTTTTTAAATTATTTTTTATGATTTTGCAGTATTTCTTTTTAGATTTTTTTTCTATTTGTTTTATTACAACTTTTACTGTTTGGTATTAGTCATTTTCACTTCAAATGACTACAGAGGAGTTACAATAACTTGAGACAATAGTCTAATGAGAGTGGACTTGATCTAGAATTGAGTGCCCTCTCTGCATGCACAGGAGCCCGGTTTCAGTTGTGTAGTTTTCATCTTGTGTTGTTTTGAGAAATGAGCTACTATGCATGCGCAGTAGCTTATTTATGCTATCTACGTACCATTTCTGTACGTAGATTGCGTACACACACGTGGGGCACTCGCAAAGTCTGACTTACATAAATACCGTGTAGTTATTTATTCTGGATAGGGTCCAGTGAGTAAGGAAAAAAAAAAAAAAAAAAAAAAAAAAAAAAAAAAAAAAAGGAGTAGGAGTGTAACTAAGCAATCTTGGCTCCAGATCTTGTAGTCTAGAGCCTCTCTGTACCGAATAAATAGTGCACATCAGTAGCAGTTATGTTCCTGTTTCTGGAGTTTTAGATTTACTCAAATGTGATTGGCTGTTGCAGGGAACGCCCATAACTTTCATTTTCAGCCAATCCACAATCTCACCTGCATCGTCACTTGCCGCTCCAGAGCTCCCACAGCTTTGGCGACCCACACGTAGGGTGATACAGCCATTCTCGTGCAGGCAGAAGAGGACATCCCTCTGAAAGCATGGGGTCACCTAGACAGGGTAACGTGATGAGGAGTTAACAGGAGCATAACAAGGTGTCACAGCAAATGGAAGCTACAAAAACAGCTCTTTTTATGCACAATTTAAATGCTTATCTGTAACTTATTATTGCAATATGCGAGAACTACATGATAGGAATACCTGCAAGAATGGGACTCCTGTCCTCTCAATAGCTACCACTCCCACAGTCTGGTTCACCTCTAGGTCCAAGATCAGGATTTCCCTGGGATAGAGTAGCAGCATGTGGTTGCGTTTGGAAGGTAAGTAAGACAGCTGCAAGCACTCGTTCAGCGTCACAGCCTCAGCGCTGCAAAATGAACACAGGCATTGTGAATGGTCGTTCTGCTCATCCATTGCTGTGTTTTACACTGGTTTATCTGCAGCTTTTCATGGAACTTGTTGTCTTGCTTCTACTAATCATAACACTCATAGTGGATCGGATCCAGATCTAAGCACGCACAACGCTTGTAAGTGCCTCCGTGCGGAATGGATATTAAGTGTATGAGATGCTAAAAACTGAGCGTGCGACAGTAGTATACTTAGAGAGCTTGGGCCTGATTCAGAGATCCGATATTAACGATAGTTCCGTGCGTATGTTTAGGGTTGAATCGATTTTGCATCAACTGCGCATGCGTGGTAATAGTGCAACGCCATGTACGTTGAAGATAGGGTCGGAAATGCCTTAATGTCGGACTTCTGAATCAGTCGGAAACAATTGCGACCCTAAGTCCAGCGGAAATATACGGACCTAAGGATTTGCATAGAAATGGGCGGGGAGAGGCATTGAGATGAGGGAAAGTGGGCGCGTTTACAGACATAGGACCCTAAATATACGCAACTAATACACATAGGGTCGTAAGTGAGTGCGGCCAGATAGGGCAAGTCAATGCAAGTCTAACTTTAGGTCCGGCCGCTGTTTGCAAGGAGAGTGACTGTTTATCGTACCTACACTTTGCTTACATAACTTGTTGCTAATGGAGGACCGTACCTAACGGCTTACCCAAGCCCTCCCTATATAATATAATTACCTCCTGCCAAGCAAAAATTACACAGCAGGTTGTCACAGTCGCCGTCACAATGGGTGGCTTTGCATTACGGGGAATCGTTGATAGTTTAATCCAATGCGTAACCGCCATACCCATGCATGCAAAGTATGTAAGCATTTGGGATGTGTACAAGTAACCTGTCATTCATTCTGGTTCCGGTCCAGGGTTATTAACATAATCCAGCACAATGGTGAGCACAGTAATGGGCTTATCTAGTGACTGAGGCTCCTTACATCACAAAGCATCTGGCTGCCTGCAGTTTCCTCTCTCTTTACAGGGTTTCTCGTCCCTGCAAATCTGAATGTCCCCATTTTCCTGTTGTTAATAACGTCACTGAGGACAAATTATCATTCGGTTTGCTTTAATATTATTTGATAACCTTAATGGGGCCTTTTCCCAATTGTCTCACTATTCTTATACACGGGAAACATTTGTGTTTTAAGAGAGAAACCGTTCATTTCATTATAGTTCAGTGACATTCTGGAACACAGATGCCCGTTCTACCCACCTTGGCTTCTCATTGGTGATCAGAATCTTCACCTTGTTGAGAGCTTTCTTGGCCCCTGTGGCCGTCACTGGCTTTGTGTGGGCAGGGCTGGCATGAGGGCTGGAGATATAAACTTTCCGTCCGCTGCTGGCTGGAGGCTTGGATGGAGAAAAGTCGGAGACAAACACGATCCCCTCGCTGGTCAGCACTGGAAAATACAAATAAATCAGCGTATTGTTACTTTTACAATTCTAATGTGGCGTATAAAGGGCACCTCATGGCGGATACTCACAGGCTAGCTGGGAGGGCTGGAAAGGATTGAAAGAGAAGGTCAGGATGTTCTCAGCATAGCTTTTCTTCCACAGTTTGGTCCCAGTGTCAGCGTTCCATAGGACAATGAGATTGGGCGGGTGCACGGCAAGCAGCAAATCACGTGATGCATCCTGGCTCCACAACCACTGCATGTCTGCATTACACAAACAATGTAATGTTACTAAAAACATTATTAAGAACAAAAAAAATATATAAAGGAAAAAAAAAAAAAGAGTAAATAATCAACAAAAACGGTTTCTGGTCATTTTTAATTACAAACAAAAACCAATTTGTTTTACAGTAGCTAATATCAGCCACTGTCAGATAATTACCAGCTCAGTCATTTAGATCAAGTCCATATTGAATATAATGCAATTAGCTGACAAAATGAGATAAACACAATGGTAGCAATCTTCTCTCACCATGGATAGGTTTAGAGTGTTCTTGTATTTCACATCGTGTTGTGCCAGTTGTAACATCCCAAACCACTATTTTCCCGCTGGTATCAGCAGACGCCAATCGCAAGGTATAGGGAGAGCCCAGATTGTGATGATAGTTCTCCCTGGCCCACTTAACCTGCACAGAGAGAAAGAAAAAAAGGTAAAACGGTATGTAATATATTATATTATATAAAGGGCACAATCACCACCTGTCGTTACACTTCACCTATTTATAGAATACATCAGTGACTGGGAGTGGGCGGTCCTCAGTATTGCCACCTGGGAACCACAGGTGCTAATGTTACATGTGTTTGTCATAACTTGTAACACTTGAAGACTACTGTCACAATGCTACATACAAAAATCATTGTTGTGTTTAAAATGATTACCTAGGTAAAAGTAATATGTGGCCCTCAGCAGGGGCAGATTGGGACAATCTTGGGCCCCATAACAAGGAGGAGGGGCCAGAGTTTGGTTGGGCAGGACTGGGCGGAGTCATGCTGTACTGGGATAGGGGGGGACAGGACTGGTGCGGGGCCATCTAATTAATCTGTCAGAGGTTGCATAACACAGTCCTTGGCACTCCATGTCTGAGTGGTGAGCACTGCTTATAAATACATTGCAAGCAGCTTTCAATGTGTTTATATCTTTTATATGTCTAACTACGTTACCTCCACAAACTCAATGCACTTTCAACAGATAATAAGTAAAAAACATCAAACATGACAAATACAATGGAATATGAGTGAAATCGTTTAAGAGAACATTTCCCTGGAGCAGCCAAGGAATGCATTACAACACACCGACTGACCAGCTTACCTTGACCACATCGACTTTGTGCTTCTCTAGGACCTGAAGTGTCTGCGCAGTGCTGGGATCCACCACAAGGACCAGTGAGTGGCAGCCATATGCAATTAGACCTTGACAGCCCCTATTAGAGAGAACAGTTCACATTAAATGGAAAATATATACAGAAATGAATTGCATATTGTATTGTCCTAGGTGAGTACAAACCCAAAGGCAACAGTGTGTTCTACCATACAGTGGTACACCTACAGACTGAACACAACGTACTTAAAAATGGGATGCAACCACCGCTGCGAACATGCTGTTTACGAAATAAAGACAGCTGAAGGCTAATTGTTGGCTATCTCGATTTCAGCACTACACACCGATCAGACAGGTGAGTAGGACTCTATAGGGAGTCTTAGGGTCAGGCTGCTAGGAGGGGAGTCTTAGGATCAGGCTGCAGAGAGGAGAGGGAAAGTGTTAGGGAAATGGAAGAGGAGGGTCAGGGTAAGGATTGGAATAAGGGTTAGGGTTGGATAAATACTCACGATCCGCTGCGTAGACTTCGTTTCGGGGATGATCGATTGCTTCTCCTCCTCGAGGCAGAAGCAATCGATTTGGGAACCACTTCAGAATTTGGTGGTATAGGAGTAAATTATAGGAGTAACTTTCCTCTCTTATTTTCAATCTCTGAACTTCCTCCAGTGTGCTGACCTACATATTTAGTAATTTGTATGGACTAAACTACTTAAAAAACAGGGCTATTCAGAATTTCTTCTACATTGAAAACATAAAGGGCCAGATTTATTAAGCTGCGGGTTTGGAAAAGTGGAGATGTTGCCAATAGCAACCAATCAGATTCTAGCTCTCATATTTGACATACTGGAGAATGTCAGCTAAAATCTGATTGGTTGCTATGGGCAACACCTCCACTTTTCAAAACCTTAGTCTTAGGATCAGGCTGCTAGGAGGGGAGTCTTAGGATCAGGCTGCTAGGAGGGGAGTCTTAGGATCAGGCTGCTAGGAGGGGAGTCTTAGGATCAGGCTGCTAGGAGGGGAGTCTTAGGATCAGGCTGCTAGGAGGGGAGTCTTAGGATCAGGCTGCTAGGAGGGGAGTCTTAGGATCAGGCTGCTAGGAGGGGAGTCTTAGGATCAGGCTGCTAGGAGGGGAGTCTTAGGATCAGGCTGCTAGGAGGGGAGTCTTAGGATCAGGCTGCTAGGAGGGGAGTCTTAGGATCAGGCTGCTAGGAGGGGAGTCTTAGGATCAGGCTGCTAGGAGGGGAGTCTTAGGATCAGGCTGCTAGGAGGGGAGTCTTAGGATCAGGCTGCTAGGAGGGGAGTCTTAGGATCAGGCTGCTAGGAGGGGAGTCTTAGGATCAGGCTGCTAGGAGGGGAGTCTTAGGATCAGGCTGCTAGGAGGGGAGTCTTAGGATCAGGCTGCTAGGAGGGGAGTCTTAGGATCAGGCTGCTAGGAGGGGAGTCTTAGGATCAGGCTGCTAGGAGTGGAGTCTTAGGGTCGGGCTTCTAGGAGGGGAGTCTTAGGGTCAGGCTGCTAGGAGGGGAGTCTTAGGGTCAGGCTGCTAGGAGGGGAGTCTTAGGATCAGGCTGCTAGGAGGGGAGTCTTAGGATCAGGCTGCTAGGAGGGGAGTCTTAGGATCAGGCTGCTAGGAGGGGAGTCAGGCTGCGGAGAGGAGAGGGAAAGTGTTAGGGAAATGGAAGAGGAGGGTCAGGGTAAGGATTGTAATAAGGGTTAGGGTTGGATAAATACTCACGATCCGCTGCGTAGACTTCGTTTCGTGGATGATCGATTGCTTCTCCTCCTCGAGGCAGAAGCAATCGATTTGGGAACCACTTCAGAATTGTGATCTCCATTTTATACATATTTCATTTTAGTGACCTCCACCAGTTACTGTCAACATCCTAGTTCTCTTAAAAGGGGCCAGTGAGTAGCCTCCAGAGGCCACCGTCCTACCAAGAAAAAACCCTGCAATTCCTATGGCCAATCCAGTTCTGATTAAGACAATAACAAATTCACTAATAAATGCCCTCAATACCAACACCTTGAGAAAAGTTGGCCTCTACGATAATCAGGTTGAACGCTGACATAACGGTCTATATATGCTATCAAGCAATAATCATTCAGAAATCATGAATAACCCAGGACCTGATTCACACTTAAGAACGTGTTAGGTTCTTAAATAAACGCAACTAATAGCAAAGAAACTCCCTTGGCACGCCCCTGGTTTTCATGTTCCTAAGACACTTACGAGTGCCATAGGGGTCCTCTAACTGTAGGTTCACATTTGAGTGTGTAGGGCGTCTAATTATGAACGTGTCTGTATAACCACACCTCCTTTTGGTCATTTAAATGCCTCCCTCCACCCAATCTTCGTATCTGCCATATTAATTATTCATGGCACGCCCTTTACGGCGTAAGTTACTGCGAACCTAGAGACTTTAGGTACATACTATTGAATCACGGCATTTTTGCTCCCAAGTCCAATGTAAATAGCGTAAAAAAGTTACTATGCATGCGCAGTATATATCTTCGTAAAAATACACACCTAAAAACACCAAAATTCTTAAGTGTAAATCAGGTCCCCAACCACTGCTAGAAGAATGCTATTAGGAGTGGTGCTGGATGGTTGAAGATATCCCCAATTACCATGAAGTGTGTGTTCACTATGGATCCGGATAGATTTCTGATTTTCTAATCATATGATCCAAATGAAATGGTAATTTTAGTGATTTTATTTTATTTTAAATATTTTTTGTGACTATATACCATTCTAACCACAAACCACGTATAATATATGTCGCTTCTGAATACCTCCAAATAGTTTAGCTCTAACGTATCATTGGGCCTGATCCAGCGCTACGAAAATTCGCACGACGGGCGAATGCGAACGTACGCTCGTCGTATCAACCTACACGCCCCTAGCACTCCCATAGTAAAGTCCCTGCTTACGGCGGCTATACCCTACACTGGGTACGACCGTCGGCCGTACGAAAATTCGCAGAAAATACGCTGCGAAAATACGCTTAGCACGCCCATACTGTACAATTTAAATGGCTATCCCCGCCTCCCTGTAGTAAAACGGGCGCCCAGCCGACCATCGTAAAAAAAATACGCCCAGCGAGCGAAAAATACGCTAACGATACGCCCGCTATTCGCTCATGACGCTCGGGCGACCGGAACCTGTCATACTGGGCATGCGCATTGCGAATTTTTTGCCGAAAATTCGCATACGATGAGCGTACGCTCGCTTGCGAGCGTTGCTCTGGATCAGGCCCTATGTCTCAGGAAGTTCTTAGTGGGTACAAACTCTTGTATAAGAAGAATTAAATAACAGGCAAAAAAAAATGTAGGCACAAGTTTTGCTACATAGCAATTCTTTGATGATTTCCCAAACTTTCACAGTAATTCTGCTTAGCGGTTTCTGTGTGCTTGCCAGTAAATGCTATAAATATAATGTGTATACCAATTACTTGACAGCAAAATCATTTCTGACTTAATTCATGTGCTCTAAGAGGTGAACTTATTTGGTTACACATGGGACGCAGCATTTATTTTTATTAACAATGTAAAATAAATAAATTGATGTAAGTTACAATATAATATTTTCCCATCTTCTGTTATATTGCAGCTGGGCACATGCACCTTATCCTCTTACTAGGTATTTTGGCCACACATGCAGCGTATCTGGTTGCCCATCACTGGTTTGCACGAAACACAAGGCATGTTGGACTGCATCCAGTTTTACACTGGCGCTTCATTCAGGGCTCTAGCGTTTCGGGAGTTCTGTTTGAAGTTTTATACCAATTACATCCCTTGCAACATGATGGAACAACAAAACGTATGCAAGTCTGGATCTTGAGCGTCCAGTTCCATATAAAAACGACGGCACACGCACAATAGCAAAAAGCGATACTAGCTCTGAAAACGCATCGTTTTCTTAAATCTGGATCCGGGTTCTCTATCTTAATACTTAATACTATGTTAAATACTTAACATTTTCAATTTACAAACCTTGCAAGCTCTCTTCATTAAATTATTTATCTGTATTCCTTCCTGGAATTTTACAGTATATATATATATATATATATATTATTAGGTTTTATATTGCCATTATTCCTACATATCCATTAGATAAATATATTACTGTAAGGTAGATGCTACAAATGCAACCTGCTAATAACCATAAAGATACAAATAAAGGCAGCTTTCTCTTGTTATTTTAATCTTTCTATTACACATCACATATCCATTCATTCCTGCATTTTAAATATTAAAACCAGCAAAAATAAACTATAGATGTTAGCGATAAAGAAGAGGAAAATGTGAAAAAAAACCTCTAGCTACAACTGGGAGTTTACCTACTCCATTATTACCAGAAAGACATTTATTTAAAAAATAAAAACCCAAATAAAGAAAAGGGTGCGGAGGGGGGTTTAACGGAGAGCTAGATGGTTGGCGGTTAACAATTGAGGGTACACCGCGGTCACTTTTCTTATGATAATGTGTGGTGTAATATAGCAGATGAGATGGTTATCATTCCTTCTATGGCAAAGATCACAACCAATAAAGTCTATCATAAACATGCAGTCTCAGTCAGTCACTCTGCCAGTCAGATTAGGATGGGCACAGGATGGTATAGAAATATAAGGTGTAACCACAACGACCTGGATACAGACTTCTGATAACGCTGCACTCTGAGCTGGATCTAGACTTCTGCACAGGTACACTATAGCTTACCCCAACCTTAACACTTCCATCCTCACTTAAAATGGGGGTGGTGAGAATGTCTGGGTAGTAGAGGGTACTCAGCACGCCCTCCCTGTACTATGTACATACCTCCCACCTACAAGTAAGTGACGTACTGATTGGAAAACAGCCATTTTGCAGAAGTCTGTATCCAGTCCAACGTCCATATTGGAGCGTTATGTCAGGAGCCGCTGGCATTGTAGTGTGTGGCCAGCTTAGCAGTGAGATGGTGTGAATTGCTGCTAACAGCTTAAACATTGCTATGGGAGTTTATACGCTGTGCCATGATGGTTTGTACACACACCAAACTATGAGAAGTATTGTACAAGTGGAGGGGCAAATCAGAGTGACAGATGCTCATTACATATGAAAATATAAAAGGAGGTTATAAACGGCACACACTAGCTGAAGAATGGAGAAACATACAGTATGTGATTGCTATGTGTCCGAAAACTGCATTACAGAGCATTGTGAAATAAAAGTCATAGATAAACAGTAAAATCAGAACATTTCCTAAGTTACCCAAAAGTCTTTTTCCAGGGAGATGTAACAGAGCTGTCTATACTGGGGAACATTCTCACTGTCTTAAGATGAGTGATCTGTCTGTTATAACAGACAAAATGAGGCTGAGAGAAAGTGATAGCAAGAGCCTCACTCTCCACAACGATTTATAATGGAATATTACTATTTGTAAAAAAAAAAAAATACAATAAAAATAAATAGATCTAGCGCACACTTTATGGCCATATTATACCAAAATGGCAGCACGTCTATTGGATTCATGCTATTAATCCGTCTGTGCGCATTACAGGCTGTGTGCATATTACTGCTATGCCTAGTCATGCATGAAATGGCATTAACTGACAGCCAAACCTTCCAAGTCAAATTGTGCTCGACAAGGCTTTCATAGGAGGTTACTCAGAGCTTCCAATTGCCAGATGTTAACTCTAAAATAACTGAGGTGAGATATCTACAGGAGCAAGACTTTATTACCATACATAATAATATATTGCAGGATTGTCTATGCATACAACACACCTCTGATTCATGAAGACATCACAGCATTTCATTAGAGATGAATTCTTAACAAGATCATTCTAGTTTTTTGCTCATTATATGTCTATATAGAAATTTGAGACAACTGTTTTCAATCATAATCTGACTGACATCTGTTTATTCAGGATAATGCATAGGGATTTTTATTTATATCTTAAGATATTGGACTGCATTCAGAGATGTATACATAGTAAACAAAAAGCTATTAAGTATTTGAGTTCTACGTACAAAAGTAAAGTATTTTTCCTGTATGCAAGAGTTAAATGAATTATCCCCCATTACTTTCTAAACTGGTTTAGCCGAACTGTACACTTGCACCTGTTTTGCCCTTACTCCCAAAACACTGGATCAGCCCTGATGTATCATAGCCAAAGAGTAGATTAAAATAAAGTAGAGCTTGTCAGTTTATGTATGTAATAAGCAACAGCAAAGAATTCTCCCTGAATGCAAACAATAAAATGAATTTAATTTTATTTTCCTCTGGAATGCTGGATCCGATATGCTAAATTCAGAAGTCTGATGTGATGCGATCAGATCCCAAAGATTTGGATAGCTCTGCAAGTGTTAGGCCACATTAAAAAGACATCCATGTCCTCGTATTGTATAGCTCTGCCCACCAGCACAGACGGATACTAAACAGGGCCTACCCAAGGTTTTCCGACTCAACCACGCAGAAATACTGTAGGTCTAGATCAGTACGCATTATGAAGGAATGCTGGGCCTAGCCAATGACTGACTAAGGGCAAATCCCACTCATAAACTTGACCTTGCCACTCTGTCAAAAGTATCATTCCTTTAAACTGAGTCTGTCCCATTAATACCCACAATAATTTTTGGGGGGATATTATTGTTAAAAAGCTGGTTACAAAACTCCTTTCACATCACCACCAAAAACCCAGGTCTCAGAAAAAACTCGACCTGGGTCTAATGACTCGGGATTTAGACCCAGGAAAAAGAAGAGTTTCTCCCGGTTCTGACACTGGACTGATGTCAATATAAAAGGTCCCGGGTTGTTCTTCAACACAGGTCCTTCACAAAGACATCTGATTGTACAGGTTTCTTTACTATTGCTATGGCAATAGTAAACAAATTTGTAGCCGGGAGCCATGCTCAGGGAAAGTAGACCGGCTGCATTTTTTTGTACGTATAGGTCTCCTTTCTGGTCCGTCTGCCTGCAGTTCCACTATTCGCCACTATGAATTTAGTACTTGTATGTCCCCCATTTCTGGACCACATGCGGGCAGACCAGAAAGGAGACATGCATTTACTAAGTTCATAGTGGCGACTAGTGGAACTGCAGGCAGACGGAACAGAAAGGAGACCCATAAGTACTCCAAATGCAGCTTACTCCTTTCAGGTCCTCTTTTTTTTTTTTTTTTAAAGTTCTGTAGTTTATTTAAAAAAGCGAAGCCCCCTTCTTTTTTTCAGTCAATAAGAGCTCCTTTTTAGGCTGATTGACAGTTGCTTGCCAGGGAGGTCCCGGGAAATTAATGGCACATGTGAAAGGGTCAGACCCGGGAATTTCCCAGGTTTTTGAGGGCTTATAAGAATGCTTTTTTTTTTTTGACACAGCAATTTGCCCAGAATAAAATGGGTCGAAAATCTCTGCTTTTTTTAAGGGTGGTGATGTGAAAGCGGTATAAGGATGAACTCCAAAGCAAGTAAAAAGGCAATGGACTACTCTAATTCTATGTTCCCTGTGAATATGGTGCGATATAATACCAATACTAAAGTTCTTAAATATCATATGGAATGGTGACATGATACTATTGTGCTTGTCATCTGGAATGAAAAAGGCAAAAATGATGAAGAGGTAATGTAGTGGAAAAGAATAAAAAAAAGATTATGATGCACTGCTGTGAAGAATAAAGCGGTCATACCCTTTATATTATCTATGCCATCTTTTTATGCCTTCAACGGGCTGATTGAGAGTTTGAGAGTAAGGGCCAAACAGGTACAAGTGTAGAGCTTGACTAAACCATTTTGCAAATTAAGGGGGGCTAATTAATTTAAACACTTTTGCATGCAGGGAATGCATATGCACATAGAACTCAAATACTTTGTGGCTTTAGGTTAAATCTATACATTAGAATTGAGCTAAGAAACTTCAGCTCAATTCTAAGTCTGCATTCACAGTTTAAATCCCCCCCTCCATGCAGTTCATCATGGTATTGCTCAGGTTTACACTTGCACCTAAAAAACTTGCAGCTCTGGATCAGTACCTCATATGTTTACTAAGTGGTGCTCTTCCAGAATCCTTCAAGCACAAAACTTCAGACCAAATGAAGATGGGAAAAACAGAATTGTGATGAGGAGGACCTTAACTGTAAAATCTAGGGCCGAATCCACAGATAAGAAGCATATCCACAGTGCATGCGCCCTCCATTATATAACACTAACGTAACTACCATCGGACGGAACTTAGCTCTGTAAGATAAAATCTAAGTAGAAAGAGGCTGTGATTCCCCTTCGCGTGCCAAAGCATCAAAATTTTAGTGTCAAATGGATATTCCACTTACGAGCGGATCAGTGTTCGGAAGGAACGCTGATCCACAATTGTGACTTAAAGCTGCCTTATGGCAGCGTAAGTCATATATTTTATGCATGAGAGAGGGGAGTGAAAAGGTGCGTTCACTCCCCCTCTCGTGCGTAATTAAACACATGTACAGAAACAACCCTAGACTGTAACTATTCTGCTGTAAAAACAGTAAAAATACGATTGGATCATTGTGATATATTCCTTAAAACAGCAAAAAAGATGAAGTCTATGAGATATGACATTCTATTGGTCTTTCCACTCACACTTATGGTATTTGACAAGTCTTTTAAGAACTAGGCAGCTCCAATGGCTCTGTATAGCACTTTTGTAATACAATTTGCTAGGTGGTAGTGCAGTTGTCTTCACTTTATGTTTTAGTCTGTAGACACAAACTCTTTAATATGATTGACCAGAGCAATTCCCAATTTTTACTCCTTGGAACGCTTAATGAGGAATTTAAGGTTAAATGCAAACAAGTCACCAATTATTTACTTTATTTTATTTTTTATTATTTTTACTTGGACATTTATAAAAAAAAATGGACAGCTTAAAATACTTTTAACCCTGCAAGCATGTAACCTATGTGTGTTTGCAACCATTGATTTGTAAGTCATTATACCACTGACACATATTTACTTAGAATGAGGTAAAACGTGATTGTAAACCTACAGCTGAACTACAAGTCGCATAATGCCCTGGCCATCTCCGCACCTGCAAGGCATGCTGGGACTTGGCAACTGAGCAGCAATCCTTGCCCACACCTGGCTCACCTCTCTGACCCCTGACCTGTGTCCCCTGGCAACTCACCAGTCCAGGGCCCCTTTGTTCTGCTGAGTGAGCGCTCCGGTGAGTGTCCTGGTCGATAGTTTAATATTCACGGTAAACGGGATCATGTTTGGGTCAGGGGGCTGCAGGAATACGGTCAGTGTGAAATGACAACTAAGAAGAAGCTGCCATAGTCCAAGGCACTTCCTAGTCTATGCAGGAAGCGGAAACATCACAGGCAGCCATGACGTCATCTGAACGATGTAAGCGCCATTTTGGAAAAGGGCAGTGTGGAATTACTGAAGCAATGCAATTTAAAGTGTATTCTGTTTTGAAGTAGAAAATCCCTTCTATATCGTGTCATTTTATTATTATTAAAATGAGATGCTTTCTTATTATGAACATTCTACATATCATGATTATACTATACTCATTGATGCATTCCAAAGAGAGTGTAAGCGTAAAGTGCTAAGGGAAATGAAGATGTTATGACAAAGCTGTGCACATTTCAATATATTGAAACAATGGAGCATTTTTTTAAATATATTTTGTGTTTGGTTGGATGACTTGTAAACCTTTGTATTCCCCTGGACAGTGGTGGATCTATGATAAAACTAATGAAGAATTAGCTTCTGGGCCTCTAATCCCAAAGATTACAACAAAATCAGTGGAGTTTTCTTTAAGTGTGTGTTATTAATATAAGGTTATTTTACTGAATCTTAAAACAGGGTTGCTGACTCTCCCCCAATTATCCGGGGGACTTCAGAAATTTGAGCAGTTCTCCCGGTTTCATGCAAAGCACAGCCTTAAGTCCCGGCCCCCATAGCCCAGCAACACTTCCATTCATAATGTTACTAGTGACTGGGTGGGACTTGAAAACATAGTTAGCTTCATCAAGCCCCGCCCCCACCTCTATTACATAACCTCCAACATGACCCATTCCATTAGGTACAAAATACTCTGCTCCTCAGTTTCCAACTGTCAGTTTCTTTGTAAAATTGTTTTATGAATATCAGTTAATTCATTTAAACCAAGTTAGTGACCGTTGGTTCCTTGGCAACGACACGCTGGATGTGATGACGTCACGGACGTCAAGCCCAACATTAAGAAGAGAGGACTGGAAGAAAGAAAGACTGGAAAGAAATGGAGAAAGGAAGATTGAAGAAGAGAAGAGAAGTAATCGAAAGGTAAGAAAGAACAGAGAGGGCAGTGTGAGTGATAGTATGTGTAGTGTGGGAGTGATATTATAAGCATTGTGTGAGTGATAACATGAAAAGTGTGAGTGATAGTATGGGCAATGTGTGAGTGATAGTATTGGCAGGGTGTGAGTGATAGCATGGGTAGTGTGTGAGTGATAGCATGGGTAGTGTGTGAGTGATAGTATGTGTAGTGTGGGAGTGATATTATAAGCATTGTGTGAGTGATAGTATTGGCAGGGTGTGAGTGATAGTAAGGGTAGTATGTGAGTGATAGTATGGGCTGGGTGTGAGTGATAGTATGGGCTGGGTGTGAGTGATAGTATGGGCAGTGTGGAAGTGATAGTATGGGCAGTGTGGAAGTGATAGTATGGGCTGGGTGTGAGTGATAGTATGGGCTGAGTGTGAGTGATAGTATGGGCTGAGTGTGAGTGATAGTATGGGCTGGGTGTGAGTGATAGTATGGGCTGGGTGTGAGTGATAGTGTGGGCAGTGTGTAAGTGATAGTGTGGGCAGTGTGGGAGGTATAGGATTTTCAGGGTGTGAGTGATAGTATGTGAAGTGTGTGAGTGATAGTATTGGCAGTGTGTGAGTGATAGTATGAGCAGTGTGTAAGTGATAGTATGGGCAGTGTGGGAGTGATAGTATGGGCTGCGTGTGAGTGATAGTATGGGCTGGGTGTGAGTGATAGTATGGGCAGTGTGGGAGTGATAGTATGGGCTGGGTGTGAGTGATAGTCTGGGATGGGTGTGAGTGATAGTATTTTTATTTATTAACAGGGTTTTTATATAGCGCTATCAGGTTCCATAGCACTTTTCAGAGAATCCCGGTATCCCAGGGGAGCCGACAGATCTCCCGCAAGTCCCGACCAGCTATCACTCTCTATTGTAACCCCTAGAGTTATTAGGGATGGGCGGGAATTGATGATGTAATCAAGCCTCGCCCACCCCCTGGAACACTAGAGATTACAGTAGTGATTAACAGGGGATGGGGCTTAATAATAGTTAAACACATTCTAAACACTCGAGCTAGGTATAGATGTGTTTGTAAACAGTTCATATCCTGTCTCTAGTACAGTTCGCACATGCATAGTACAATCGCACTGGGTACTTACCCATTCACAGTGTGTAATTAGCCTGTTTTACAGAATTTTGGATTCACTCCATGGTTAGGGATTCACTCCATGGTCCAGATCCAGAGCTCCAAATGCAGCAACTGTGGAGATCTGAAACGGGATCTCTACTGTGTGCAGCTATCAGTGCATGCAATGCAAAGGAGCGGAAAATGACCGTTTTATTTCACTCTGGAACCAGTCCAATATGTAAGATGATCTTATATCCATAAAACCCTAATATTAGAACATGTGCTAAGAAAATCTGTCAGAATATTCTATTAACACCATTATGGAGCCTCCCTGAGGTCAGACAAAATCTGAGGAGATTTTTTTAAAGGAAGAAGGGAGGTATTCATCAAAAGAAGAGAACATGGTGCAGGGTTGCCGACTCTCCTGGAATATCTGGGAGCCCCCCTGAAATTGTGCAATTCTTCCGGTATCTCAGGAGAGTCGGCAGATCTCCCACAAGTCCCGACCAGCCATCACCTAGAGTTACTAGGGATGGGTGGGACTTGATGGTGTAATGAAGCCCCACCCACCCCCTGGAACACTAGAGATTACAGTAGAGATTAACGGGATGGGGCTTAATTTGCATAAATCATGCCATTAAGCCGGAATCTATACTCTTATCTTTAAATTCGTATCTGCTGTCGAATTCTATGCTACTGCAGAGCCCACACAGACCACAACATCTTTTTTGAGAAAGGAAGATTTCGGATTTATTTTGAGAAGTAGTTGGTATAAATTATTAGTTTACAGAAGCGCTACATTCACGTCTAGAAGCAGAGGCAGTAATGCTATATATGCCTGCAGCAAACATGGCATACCCCTGAAGGAAGACCCCCTAGTCTTATATAAAACATAATTTTGATTCTCAGCCATTTGTGTCAAACCACATTTGTCACACAGATCAGCTTTCTGCCCTAACACTGCTGGCTGGCTGAGATTCTTCAAATGTGACAGAGAATTAAGAATATTCTATTAAATTTGCAGCAAGGGGAAGTAAAAAGACGTGTAGTGTATCCTCCACGGTTATTTCATAATTTAATATATGTTTTCAGACCACTCTTGCTAAAGAACATCATGTAGTCTATGGAAACTTTGGTGCATGACAAGTTGTCCTTAGTTCAGTTTGACCTCTCAACATAAGGTGCTGCACATTCCCTCTCTGCGCTGAAGCTGCCATCGTAACTGTCTAGCATGATGCCTATTGTGTCCTATAGATAATAATACATGCGCAGAGGTGTCTGGGAGCCAAGAGGTGACACTCAGAAAGTGGAAAATGGAGCATCATGCAAAGCTATATACAAGTGTGTAGTCACAGGATGATATTTTCTCATTTACTGCCAGTAACCGATATGCTTCATTTGTGACCTATTTTATTTTGCATATATTTTTTTTTTGTGTAGATTTTATTTATTAGCATTCCACAAAGAGATAAACAGCAAGGACTGCACACAACTTCTGTGAATGCAAGTTTTCAAGTTAAAGACTTAATAACATGGGGGTAGATCCAGAACTCCGCTTGCAATCTGTTTACTAGCGTAGCGTATTTACACGAGCGTACCCTCTATACACTCCCCTTGCCAGTCCCCCTGCATGTACCTCCTATACACTCCCCCTGCATGTACCTTCTAGACACTCCCCCCCCCTCCCTGTACATACCTTCTATACACTCCCCCTGCATGTACATACCTTCTATACACTCCCCCTGCATGTACATACCTTCTATACACTCCCCCTGCATGTACATACCTTCTATACACTCCCCCTGCATGTACACACCTTCTATACACTCCCCCTGCATGTACAAACCTTCTATACACTCCCCCTGCATGTACAAACCTTCTATACACTCCCCCTGCATGTACAAACCTTCTATACACTCCCCCTGCATGTACAAACCTTCTATACACTCCCCCTGCATGTACAAACCTTCTATACACTCCCCCTGCATGTACAAACCTTCTATACACTCCCCCTGCATGTAC
>WWET01000240.1:162992-175427 GCA_011038615.1 Limnodynastes dumerilii | reverse complement strand
TAAGGAAGGGGCCATACGCCCGCACAGGGGGAGTGTCAGGGTAAGTGAACGCCGATACGCTGTGCTTTAGTAAGCACAGTGCATCGGCGTAGCTCGGGATCAGGCCCCATGTCATAATGAAACATCTAACACATTGTCAACAGCTGCAAAAGGGTGTCATTTACTGTCTAAAACAGCAAAATCATCCAAAGAACCATGATCTCAGAGCTAGAAACAACATAATTTCAAGCAACCAATAAGAGCTCCTTTCTAGAATGATTGACAGTTGCTTGACTGGCCAGACGCAGGAAATTTATTGGTGATGTGAAAGGGTCTGACCCGGGAATTTACCGGGCTTTTGTGCGTTTAAAAGTGACTTTTTTTTCCCGGGTTTTTTGAAGTTAGTAATGTGAAAGGAGGTTAAGTGACCTAAAGTCCGCACGAGAGAGGGGTGTGACAGGGGTGTTCACTCCCCTCTTCTGTGCGCACGGACAGACCTCCGTGCATGCAGAAAACGCAGGATGGATAGGGCCCATTCCAGAGTCTTTGATGTGCAGCCAGGGATACCAACTCACAATAAAATCTCAGCATTGGTCAATAGCAGGGGTGCTAATGTCTTCCATATCCATATAAATCATCTAGTGGCCCATCCCTGATGGTTGGAGCAATCGGGGATTTCCAGTGAACAGGTATCACTGCTTTGGCTGTGTTATTAAAATGTTTAAATAGAGACTTTTCAAAGATGGATATAGGAAGCGCAGAGAGGTTAAGCAGCCAGTATTCAGGAACCCCCATCTCCCAAAGCTGCAGTAGTCACACACAATACAGATGTCCAAAGTGTGCATACAACACATACCCTCCAACTGGTCCTCAGTTTCTGTAATGGTCAGTTACTATGGTCACCACTTTTGTTGAAGAGGTAAATAGGGTTTTAAATATCAATTAATTCATTTGAACCAGGTGAGTGACAGTTGGAAGCTCAGGAGCGGATTAAATTGTACCTAATGGAATGGGTCATGTTGGAGGGTCTGAGAACATAGCAACTGGACCAGATATGAAACGGATCACCTATCATAGAGGAGCAGAGCCAGCATCTATCACCTGGGGCCAGATTTACTAAGCTGCGAGTTTGGAAAAGTGGAGATGTTGCCCATATCAACCAATCTCTAACAATACATGGTGATCTGACTGTTTTCTGTTCCCTTTTTGTTATTTGTTTTATGTTTCTTTTATTTTTATTTTTCTACTTATATTATTTTATTTTTTATTTTCTTCCCAGTTTGACATTCTAACCCATGTTCTACAGTATTTGTAAGCACTTATCTCAACTAGAGTTATCTCGTGGTAACACACAGTACGATTATTATATATATTTGCTAACTAAAAGCATTTGTTGAAAAATACAAGCCACTTTACTATGTTATCTTAGCTTACCATAGTTATCACTTGTACAACTTGTGTCTTGTTTACTGTGTACCCTTTTTCTATTGGAGCATGTGCTGTATTTTTTACTGTGGTGCTATTTATATAAAAAACCCAATAAAACGTTTATACAAAAAAAAATAAAATAAGCAGTGCAGCTGGTTATCAATCTGTGTAAGTATATGAACGGCCCATACTAAATTTACCCCAGTGTGATAGCTTCTGCACCACCCCGCTTCACTTGCTCTGTGTTGTACGCAAGGGAGTAACTACAATGGAAGCAGGGTTTGTGGCGGCTAAAGGGCACCATCTCCTTTAAATCCCTCCCCCCACCCACCCACTCTTGCTAAAAAGGTCACGAGTCTGCCGTGGCACGCCTCTTCTTTCTTAAGTAACCACGTATGGTCATAAATGACCTTAAATGCTATGTAATTTGCGTATTCAGTGTGACTACGCATGCGTCGTAGTTAAATTCTTTATCATATGTACCTCATGTTCATGAATCTGGTCCTGAACATTGTACTTTATATATTGTGGCCTGCTTTAAATATGTGCAGACTGTCACTATTATTCTTTAGCCTGTGATTTTTATGGCCTCGCAGTAAATGGGTTAAAGGACTGTTTGGCTAAGTTATTGCACTACAAAGTTGCATTCAGTCCCTACTGGTTCAATTAGAAATGACAAACTGGTGTTCAAGGATTAAGCGATGGCTTGCACTGGGCAGCACATCTTCTCTCAACCCGCTGTGTGGATATTTCACAACATTCATCTTGTCTTCCATTAATTATTCTTCTTTTCTGTTTTTCAAGCAACGAGAAATAATAATTTCCCAACAGAACCCTAAGCTTTTTTTTTTTCACTTTTATTAAGACTCCACATTAAATTATCCCAGCTGCTGTGTAACAGCCTACGAGGCTGAAATATTTTCTGCATGGAAGCTGCCAAAATGCTCTGAAAGTCATTCTTCTTATCTTTTGTCAGGAAGGTTTATGACATTGAAGGTGAAAAGGAGTTATAATAATTCCCTTGCCAAGAAATGCAGAACAAATGCTTGTGGAAGCCACAGTTCACGTTCTGGGTCACAAGCACAAAACATTTACCCACTAGAGGCATAAAGCCGATCTTTCTCTAACACTATACAGATGGCCAGGATATATTTAATTTCATATGTTGTTGGCTATGAGAGAACAAAAATAAACCATGTTAAGTGTGGTTTACTTCATTTAATTCTATTATGAATAAGTAAAACATCTGGGCAAAGATTATCTCTACACTAAACGTATCATTTTGTTTATTTCTAGGTCTTTATGTGTAGGCTGTAAAGCTGGGTAAACACTTGTACACTTATCTTCAGATCCAACTCCTGACCAGACAGTTTACACAATCCTAAAGCAGTCCACAATTCTACAGGACACATATACAACACCCAATCCATGATGTACACATTTACAGCAGATCTTCAACCTGCATCTGCTGAGAGTATCCTGGATCGGATCCAAACCCTTGCAGGCTTTCAGAAGAGGGGACTCCCTTGTGACTCTCTGACTCTCGTGCAGACTTGGGACCAGATTCAGAGTTTGAATATAAGAGAGGAAAGTTACTCCTGGGCTAAACCATGTTGATTGCAGGGGAGTCATATTTCATCTGTTGCAAACAGTATTAGAGTTGAGAGGTGATGTTTCCTATCCCAAGTCTAAATAATAGTGTGATAGTAAAGCTGGTCAGTATCTGTGTGCAGTGGCGGGCTGGGGGCCGGAGGGCTTGTGCCCCCCGGGCCGCACCGCCATCGGTAGATTTAGGGCCGGCTCCCCATCTAGTGAGGCCACATAAATACATACAGCCCGATTCATTACTTTTATTTTTAAGAGTGATGCCGCAGCATTCATGCGGCTGCTTCTTTCATAGAAATAGTTGTGAGCAGCACGCCGTCCCCAGCACCAGGAGCTCCGGCTGATGGCCAATCAGTTATGATTGGCTGCCAGCCGGTCACATGGCGTGGCCGCCAGCCAATCAGGGCTCGCGGTAGCCATCTTTGTGAAGCACAGTGCGGTGAGCCTAGCAGGGTTCATTTCAGCACTGCACCCAGGCGCCCCTGCGGTGCCCAGGGTGCATTGCAGTGTCGTGGTGAGCCCTGATTGGCACTTTTCCCATCAGCCCCTGCGGGTAGATTGTTAATCCACTGCATGGGCCGGAAGGTGGGAGCAGTGGCCGGAAGAGGGCAAAGAAAGAAGTGTTGGTGCGCTTTGCAGGAGGAAAGGGTCAGAAGCGGCTGACGACAGAAGAGGAGCAGCAAGAAGAGAGAAAGGGACAGAAGCGGCTGAAGTGGGTTAAAGCCTGGCCATCACTGGGAGGTGGCCGGCAGAAGAAAAGAACTGGACTCCCACAGAAGGGGAACTGGAAGCAGCGGCGCGGCAAGGAGGTAGAAGACAACAAGGGAGGCAGTGGAGAGCAGTGCAAAAGAGCTCCACTTTGCCTCCACTCTCTCCCATCCTGTGCGGATGGGTAAGTGGCTGTTGCCACTTGTCTCCCTATGTTTGACCCCTTGTTTCCCCCCCCATTAACATCTGCATACCCCTTGGCAACGAGCGCATAGTGGCCCCCGGCTGGGAAAGCCCTTTTGTCTGCCCACACTGCTGCCAATGGTACGGCCCAATCCAAGCCTGGAGCCCCAGAAACCCCTCCATGGGCAATGGGCATAGGGGGTGCAGACCACCCCCATCTGAGGGCACTAGGCCCTATAGTGTGATAGGGCGCTAGGCCCTATTAGGTAGAGGGGTGCTAGACCCCTGTAGTACAGGGCAATAGGCCCTATAGGCAGCGACAATTCAATCGTACCAGACCCTGTGTTAGATAAGGGCGCTAGGCCCTTTGTTAGAGGGTACAAGGCCCTGTGTTGGTTAGCGGGCACTAAGCCCTTGATTAAGTTTGGGCATTAGGCCTGGGGTTATGGTCAGAAGGGTGTACGACCCTTGGTTAGCAGGGCGCTAGGCCCTGGTTAAGGACGAGTGCTAGGCCTGCATTAGGTTGGGCACTAGGCCCCTGTTTGGTTAAAGGGCATTAGGCCCTGTTGTTAATGTTGGGTGGTTAGGTCACCGGAGCAGAGGGTGATAGGCCCTGTTTAGGCTGCAGGGAGAGAAAGGCTCCGGAAGTGGTGAGAGGATGCTAGGCCCTGGCTAGGGTAGGATCAGGAGGACATGTGACAGAGGACAGGTCACGGTACTCGGCGGTAAGTGGTCTCTGGTAGGTGTGGTGGCGTTGAGAGCGTGCTTCAGAGACGTGGTGAGTATCAATACCTGTACTCTCTGTGTGGTGTTTGTTCCCCCTCCTTCCACAGGTGCGGAGACAGAGCCAGAAGGCGTGGGAAAGGTTCCGTCCCGCTCGCCAGTCATTGCCGAAAAGAGGTGTCTGAGACCCTGGCCGGTGATGACGATTACCTCGCCCATGCACTAATTTCCCCGCTCTCTCCCGCAGGTATTTCCAGTGTTGATGTTCTACTAATGTGTGTATTTGCTTTGCAGCATTAGAGATCGTCACGCCTGGGACCGGAAGAGGAACAGCGCGTCTTCTCTGGCGGTTCTTCAGGATCGGGTAGGAACCTTAGGGGTGGGGACGGCCTGGGTTTTGTTTGTATTTCACAGGGCGCCGGTTCACCACCCGTTACATAGTACTAGATAGTTGAACTGTTTGGTTTTACCAGCCCACGGATAGGCTCCCACACAGCCTATAATTGGGCTGGGGAATTTGATTGCTAGTCAGGGACATCCAGGTCCGCCGAGAGGGTGTCATTGGTGTCAGTGGAAGATGTCCTACAGCAACGCTGGGGACGGTTTCCTGAAGGCTCTGTTACAGGCAGGCAGCCAATCAGAGCTCAGCACAGGCAAAGAGCAGAGAGCAGTCACTTTCACTTTCACTCTCTGGCTGCCCAGCGTCTTAGTGTTTCTCTCTAGAGCAGTGTTTTTCAACCTCGGTCCTCAGGACCCCCTAACAGTGCATGTTTTCCAGGTGTCACTGCTGGAGCACAGGTGTGTTCAGTACTAACTGACACATTTTAAAAGCTCCACAGGTGCTGCTCATTATATCACTTGTGATTCTTTAAGGAACTATGGACTGTTAGGGGGTCCTGAGGACCGAGGTTGAGAAACACTGCTCTAGAGGAATGGACCAGCTTCTGTTGAAGGTAAGCTTTATTATCTGTCTGTCTGTCAGTCTATTTTTCTAAAAAAAAATCTAAACTGCATGGTATTCGAAATAGGGACACCCGAAAAGGAACTTTCGTATGTCCCTATTTCGGAAATCAGAGTTTCTGACCGGAGACTAACAATGGCGGGGAAGCGAGGGTTAGGGTTAGGCTGCGGAGTAGGGAGGGTTAGGGTCAGGCTGCAGGGAAAGGAGGGATAGGGTCAGGCTCCTTTCCCTGCAGCTGTATCCTGGCTGTTCTCTGCTGCTACTACTCCCCAGCAGCATCTACAAAGCTGCAGCACATAAGTAATATAGTGTAGCAGGTGACCACAGCCCTGAAAGTGAAACTGATGGATGTCAGCCAAAACAAATGATATAAGCGCTCAGTAGTGAGCACCGTTTATAAACAGCTAAAGAGTTCAGCCTGCACATGCACTGGTTGCTGGATTGGAGGCCCCCGAGGAAGCTTTGCTCTAGACCTTCCCCCCCCCCACACACACACTTGTAGTGGTGGCCCTGCTTCATAGCATGTCTAACAAGGATAAAGTGAACTAGGAACAATGAAGGGGATAAAGAAGGGAAAGTAAGCTGTGTCATCACTGCCACAAGTGTTATCGAAATTCTGTAAAGAGACAAACAGTGTTATACCAGAAGAGTGAGACCATAACTATTGAAAATAGCTGTCTATCCTCTGTATAGCTGAACATCTCACAAAGTAAGCTGCCAGTCTGCTAAAAGATCTGCCAGTCTCACAAAGGATGATCGGCTAATGGGAGAGTACACCGCAAAGGATGCAGTATGAGCTACTAGAGATCCAGATGCTATTAAGGTTCAATCATTTATTAGGCAGCTGGCAGTGGTTGCTACCGTGCCAAGAGCTGCATCAAAAAGAGAGAAGCATCAGATAAACATACCAATGAATTCATTGGTCTTACACTCAGAATTAGTGACATATTTGACATATTTATTAGAGGTGTTTTGGTTTTAGAATCAATGCATATATTTTCCAGATGGAAGTCCCCGTGTTTACAGTCATGAAACGTAACCACCTGGTCTTTAAAAGCTCTTCAGTGTTAAGTGTAAGAGCTTGATTTACACAGTGTGTTGTTGCCGCTGATTAAACTAGTCATAAAATCTTTATTACTTTTTGTCCCAAGAGTTACTATAAGTGTATCTATTATGTAATATTATAAGTGTATAATAGAATCATTTATAATTGTATATATACTTATTGTATGTATATAAGAGTTTTCTGTGATGCATTCAGACATAGAGCCGGATTCACAACCCCATATTTTTTAACATACGTCCCTAATTTTCTGAATCTAGCTACTACGCATGCATAGTAGCTATTTTACGCTATCTACGTAGCGTTTCGTTACGTAGATTAAAGACCACATGCACGCAATCTACGTAATGAAATCCTACATAGATAGCGTAAAATAGTTACCACGCATGCGTAGTAGCTAGATTCGGAAAATTGGGGACGTATGTGAAAAAATACAGGGTTGTGAATTCGGCCCACAGTTTCAGAATAACTCTATCATGTAAGGATTTTGAGTGATATACAAGTTAAAACATAATGTATATTAACAATACAGACATAGTAAACAATTCACACACTTGAAATGTTGATATAAAGGATTCTGTGCTGTGGTTTGCCTCAGGCGAATCCTTTTTAAGAGTCTAACATTAGTCAGACAGCATACGTGGACTCCACTTGCTCTGATACTGCTTTTCCATTTACAGAAATGACCTGGTGGAGCCATTGCCATGTTCATCGATGACTGCCCAAAGATTAGCTGGTCCAGGTATGAATCCAAAAAGTGAACTTTAAAGATATTACACATTCCATGGTGTTGTAAGATTTTAAGAGCTTGTCCACTATACCTTTGCATTTGTCTGCCCTATGGTTTTCTAAGAAGTTCTGGCAAATGTTCTTGAGCCTCCCATGCAGCTTTTTCTGCCTGATTAAGCGGACCTTCAAAGCTCTCATTTTGCATCATTTCTCATATTTGAGGGCTTACCAATCTTTGCATTGCTGGTCTCAGAAATGTATTTCTTAAGTGTGCAAATGCAAGCCAACATTGATACAATTCTTTGCAAGACCAAGCTTTATATGGTCAACAAGTGGTGCTTTAACAATATTTTTCTTTCCTGAGGTTAGTGATGTTCACTTTGGCCACTGCTTCTGAGCATAATGGTTTATCTGGTCTTTGCTGTCCCACTTACACAGAAAACAGCAGTACTTTATAAATACTAATCCTAGCAAGAGAGAATTGACTTTTAAATCACCACAGACATGCCATTTGTGTTTTTCATATTTGATTTTATTCAACAGAATTTTAGGCTCCCATGTGTTTCTTTCATAGCACCAGCATGAGTGGTATTGAGGATAACTTATTGATGCTGTGGAGTAGCACAGGTTTAAAGCTAACTTTAGAGGAATATATGAATAGACACCAATCCTCTGTTTTGTACTCATGACCAAGTGTTTCTATACAGACTTAACATTATGGCAAAAGAGAAGTCCATCTTTAAGGACAAATGGATTTTTTCAAAGAAATCCTTAAAGCCGCTATGCCTCTGTCTGAAAAAACCTACTTTAGTTTCATTCTGAAGAAGTTTGGGCTCCAGAATGAAGTCTTTCATTCTTGAGCCCAAAAGTTCTGCTTGCCTTCCAGATAGGTTTAAGTTTCAGAGGTCATTGATATCTCCTTGGGTAACTAAATGTGGTACAAGAGACAAACTCATAAGGCTCTCTCGTGAGTGGAGTGTCACACTACACGGAACCGCGTGAGAGCCATGCCCGCTCTAGGAGGTGCCACACTCATTAGTGGCAGCCTCCTGTCCTGTGTCTCCAGTCATTGGTGGTGCAGTGCAGATGATGATTTTGGCAACAAGCTCCGGCACTCCCGGTGCATTGGTGCCAGTATTTTTCTTCAAGTCACCTGACATGTTCCAGCCAATTGGAGTCCAGCTCTTGAATTATATGACCAGGCTATCCAATCCTGGTCATGGGCACTCTATTTAAACCTGCTGCACAGGGAGTCTTGTCCTGTGCCAGAACAACTTGTTAACTCAAGGTGCCTGGTTGCTTCCTGAGCAACACTGCAGCTTTCTATGTTAAGCCTGTCAATTCAGATAAAGTTCAAGTCTGTCCAAATTCAAGGTCAAGTCCAGGTCCTTTCTTGGTGAAGTCCAATCCAGCCAAGTCAGTCAAGTCCAAGTTTAGTCAAGTTTGTTTACTACCAGTCCTTGTCAAGTCCAGTTCCTGTCAATCTTGTCAAGTCCAGTTCCAGTACTGACACAGTCCAGATTAAGCTAAGCTTGTTCAGTTCCAGTCCTGATCCAGTCCAGCAAGCCAAATCTGCTCAGTTCCAGTCCAGGTCAAGCCAATCCCATCCAGTTCCAGTCCTGGTATAGTCCAGGTCCAGTCAAGCCAAGTCATTTCAGTTCAGTTCCAGTCCTGGCCCAGTCCAGGTCAAGTCAAGCCAAGTTACTTCAGTTCCATTCCTGGTCCAGTCCAGGTCAAGTCAAGCCAAGTCTGTCCAGTCCCAGTCATGGTCCAGTCCAGGTCAAGTCTCGTCTAGTATATTGGCACGCCGACACGTACAAATTTACGCAGTAAATACGTGAATGACCCATATGCTCAGAGTTCCGTTCCGTAACGCATTCTTTGTCGTGCGCATGCGCAATACATGCAAAAAAGCTATTTTACGCGTCCGCCAGGCGGAAATTCGCACACAAACGTAGTTCTGGATCTGCGCCATTATTATTATTGTGTATTATATACATATTCACTCCCACTGTGCGCATGTGCGGTGTCTGTTTTTTAGACGATTTTACGCTTACGGGTGTAGTTCTGGATCAGGCCCAATGATCATGGGCCTGATTCAGAATTAAGAAGGTGCTTAAAATAAGAGAGGAAAGTCACTCCTGGGCTAAACCATGCTGATTTCAGGGGGAGTCAAGTTAATTGTATTCTTTGCATGCAGGGATATATCTTTGAATTGCTTACTGCACACAGATACTGACCAGCTTTACTATCACACTGTTATTTAGACTTGGGATAGGAAGCATCACTTCTCAACTCTAATAATGTTTACAACAGATGAAATATGACTCCCCTGCAATCAACATGGTTTAGCCCAGGAGTTACTTTCCTCTCTTATTTTAAGCACCTTCTTAATTCTGAATCAGGCCCCATATGCTTACTAACGTTACTTAGCTCACTTAAGGCTAACAAGGCCCATTTAACTGATGGGAAGAGTTGCTGCAGCTTAGCATTCACAGTGGCTCCAAAATTGTTCATTTTACTTATTAATGACACCACATATCTGTTCAATGGGGGAGCATGGACAACCGGTCATCATACCGGTATTAATTGGATTTACTAATGGGCCTATTTTCAGATGTAGGCCTGGGGGTCTAGTCTCATCCCTGTATGTATGTAATAACACACGAGGTGCCTTGTGACAATTTTATTTTCTACTGATGTTATTATTACCATTTTTTTCTGTGTTTATATACTAAATAATCTTTTTCTATGAAAACCTTTTGTTTAATCTTCTTTCTTTTTTTTCCCGTCTTCTTTTAAACATATCAATTTGTTGTAGAAAGGTTGCCATTCCCATACATATTTATGAGGGTTATAAAAATGTTCTCTCATGTAAGTAACCTGAAATTCAGTAGTAGTTTTCTTTTCAATATTACAGTCGTAAGTCAATATTTGAGAGTCTTGCACTAATAGCCCTGCTATGGAAAACACTGTTAAACACAAGTTTGACATATGAGGAGAACCAATTTGCTAAAGCACTTTTGTCAGCAGAAGGAATCTTTGCTATGTACACAAAATAATGAATTGTAGGCACAATTTCTCCATGACATGGCGGCCGGCAAACAAGCTCAGTGCTCTTCAATGTTTTTGCTTTTTATCTTAAATGCTGTTTGTTCACATATCCGTAAGGCAGTAAAGAAATGGTTACCATGGTTGCCAGCCCTGTACAGATCGATGTGTTCTGATTTTAATCACTGGGAAAGCTGAAAATAATGAAACTGTAATGTTCTTCATCTAGACCCTCAATCTACGCTCGCAAGTACTATTCTCAAGACACCTGAAAATGCTCGTTCCTAAACTAGTGCAAAGTCTGCGTGCAATGGGCTACAGCGCCATTTATTAAAAAGTAATAAAAGAAAAAGAAAAAAGAAGCTACGTTGGAGTCAAGAGCTTGATGGGCATCCACTGCAAGTTCAATATTTAATCAAAGATACCTGTTCTGCCATATGGTGTGTCCTCATCTTCACTTCTGTTGGAGCGGCTACCAGAGAGGAGGAGAGGGCTGAATTGGCGGTGCGGAACGGAGCAGGAAGCGCACAGCGTGTAAGCTAGGTGGGAGGGAGGGAGGGAGGAGGTAAGAGCATTTTTCTGCCCTTACAGAAGGTCAGAATGGAAACTTAAGTTAGGGTCCATGGATAGTGGTAGGTTCGGGAGAAAGTTTGAGGAAGGGTTTCTTCATAGGGAGGGTGGTGGGTGGAAAGGGCAGACTAGATGGGCCAAATTCTATGATTCTATATACCGGTAATTGTCATATAAATCACCAGAGATGAAGGTGTCTTTCCTTTCAGACATAATAAACACATATCTACTCATGGAATCACACAAATCTAGTATTGGGTATTGTTTAGATGTGGAATCTGCTCACTTATGTTACTGGAGCTGGTAGGCAGTGAATATGTAGAAGGCAATTACCATGCAGTCTGCACCACATAATAACTATTCAGTTCAGTTATGTGTTCACAGCTGCTTGGTTACAATATGCTAATTGTCAGCTTTAATCTGCTTGGTAAGATGTATTAAACTGTTTACCTAAAACATAAAAAATGTTTTATTACCAAAGGGTAATTTTAGCCTTTAAAACATGTTTTTATTCCTTTTGTGCATCTGTACAAACACATTTAAACAGTCACAACATGAGTCTGTAACACAAGCAATCCACAAATTTGTAATAAACCTAACGAATGGAAGCCCCCTCTCCAAGACGACACAGATGTCAAGAAGATTTCAGGTTATTCAGAAGGTCTTTTCTAAAGTTGGGTGCATACTACGGTGACCAGATTTAAGATAGTGAAATACGGGACGGCCGGTAGGGTTACCACCTTTTCAAAAAAGAAATTCCTGGACAGAGACCCCCCCTCCCCCCTCGGAATAAACCTTGAAAATGGCACATTTATTTTTGCTTTTTGAATTTATTTATTTATTTATTAACTTAGCTTCAACATTGTTACAGTCCTACATATACAGTACATATACTCTACCCACATATTACCCCCCTCTCCCACACATACTATAACCACACATTACCCCCTTCCACAAATACTATAACCGCACATTACCCCCTCCCCTATATACTATAAACGCACATAACCCCCCACCCACATACTATAGCCACACATTACCCAGCTTTCCCAGCTGTAGTGGAAGGAGCTTAGAGAATGAAAGAAATTCTCTCAACATTAGATCAGAAAGTTGCCTAACACAGTTCAGCGGGACAGTAGCAGAGATAGGGAGCGCCGCGGAGGAAGGGAGAAGACGTCAAAGGTAAGTAACAGAAAACATGGAGGCTGGACATTACAATGGACAAACAATGGAGGCTGACATTACAAGGGACACACATTGGAGGCTGGACATTACAAGGGGCAGAAATCGAGGCTGGTCATTACAAGGGGCACACATGGAGGCTGGACATTACAAGGGGCACACATGGAGGCAGGACATTACAAGGGGCAGACATGGTGGCTGGACATTACAAGGGGCAGACATGGAGGCTGGACATTAAAAGGGGCAGACATGG
>WWET01000240.1:131446-157500 GCA_011038615.1 Limnodynastes dumerilii | reverse complement strand
GGTTTGCTTTGTAGTTTCATTCATACCTTACCTGGTAACTTTTATTCATGGAATAGGGAATAAGAAGGAGGAATGCTTTTGATGTGTTTGTGTGGCCCTGTGTATGTATGAGGGGGGCCCTGAGCATTTTATCTGTATTGGAAGCCATAAATTCTGATGGCAGCCCTGGGACAACAAGTCTCCCAGGATAAAATATCCAAAGAAATAACTAAATTTAAACTAGGTAGGTGAAAAGATAATGGGGGTGGGGGATGGGTGGATATTAAATAGAAACCTGGGTTTGATATTAAGCACTTATTGTAATTGATTATTTGAACCTAGTTATATCTAGAACTGTTTGCACAGCACCCAAATCCTGTGACCTGGTACTTTCTTTTTCCCAAGAACAAACCTGAACGATGTCTCTCTCCACCTTAACCCATTTAGTCAATAAAGTTTAACCCACATACAATATCTTGTTTTGTCCATACTGTTTCTATTTCTGTACTTTGTAATGTGCTGCATAGCCTTTGTTGCCCTATATAATGAAAAATAATAATAATAATAATAAAAACACAAAAGAGAACTGTTTTATGATAGGCTCCAAAATTTTACATCTCTTCATAATAGACCAGACTTTTCATCAGGGACTTCTCTCTAAACAAAACTTATTACTTTCAATGCATGGAATACATATCATTAGAGATGTGGTAGGGGATTATTGTAAATTGGGGAAGGATTATTTCCCAGGAATTAATATTGTCTAGCAGAGATATTTCATATGATGTCCATTTATATCATGTTTGCATATTTTTCATTAGTACATATTGCCTTATTTAGAGATCTCAGAAATCATATCTCTTGATACTTAATTAGAACATAAGCCTCAAAAAAATAAAAATGTAAGTGAGTTAATGGTTGATTTACTATAGTCCGGCCCTCCAACGGTCTGAGGGACAGTGAACTGGCCCCCTGTTTAAAAAGTTTGAGGACCCCTGATTTAGTGCAAAGCCTAAGATTTAGAGGTTGTAATATGAAAATGTTATATTATAGTATAGAAACTCTATAAAACAAAGGGTCAGATTTACTAAGCTGCAGGTTTGGAAAAGTGGAGATGTTGCCCATGGCAACCAATCATATGCTAGGTCTCACTTTCTTTTTACATACTAGAGAATATCAACTAACATCTTATTGGTTGCCTTTCCAGGCTCTAAACCTGGGTCAGAGCTCCCAACAGAGTGGAATCATAGATACGATCTTTAGACACCAGCTTCCTGGACATGCCATGTGTCTGGTGAAAATGTTTGGCCATGAACTGTGCTTACTAATGTTAATGTTCAGGTCTGGATTGGAATCACTTGTAGGTCACGTCCTTACTGTACACTGACATTCATCCATGGAACAAAATAAGCCGTTAGAAGTACAAAGTAAACAGAAACAGAGATAGTGGTCACAAGAAATGATTTATTGGGAGACTAGGATAAATCGGTAGCTGAATCGGCAATTAATGTGATGCTGAAGGAGTGATAACCTAACACTTGATTAGATGCTTGTTGGTATGATATTACATTAAACATGGCCTTTAAATGAAACTATATATTCAGAAATGAAGGACCACATCGAGACTTACGAAAAGAGAGATTCAGAGTCCTGTTCTGGGACCATTTCCGACGGAGGAGCTATAGGGTGTGGGTCCCCTCATAGAAGATCTGAATTTCGAAAATTCAGATTCCTCCCAGCCAGTTGCGAACAGGCTGGGGTTTTGATTAGATATGTCTCGAGAAGGCATTGCAATCGATCCACGGAGCACCGAGCTTTCGGTGCTCCAAAAACTTAGTAAAAATAGTCCCCCACTACCTTCCCTAATTCTAACCCTAACCCTCCCCTCTCACTACACTAACCATAACCCTCCCTTCCTTGCAGCCTGACCCTAACCCTCTCCCTTACATGCAGCCTGACCCTAACCCACCATCTCCCACAGCCTGACCCTAACCCTCCCTCCCCTGCAGCCCGACCCTAACCCTCCCTACCCCGCACAGAAAGGTTACTCACCTGTCCCTTGGTCCAGCGATAGCAGCGGCGGATGTGCGGCGGAGGTATATCTTTTTTGCGAAAGTGAATGGGTGAAGTATGCCGAACGGCATAATCACCCATTCTGAAGAAAAAAATTCTAAAACTGTAAGTATACGAAAAAGGGATATTCCAAAAGGATCTTTCGGATGTCTCTTTTTTGGAAGCCACAGTTTATTGCCGGAGATTGCAACCAGAGCTATACAGTGTGGGAAGTGGATATTGATTCTGCTATGTGTGTTGGGGAAGGTAGCGCAGTCTCTGCAAAGAAAATTATCTTTTTAAAATACAGAAAGCCAAACATTTTCGTCTGTCTCTATTTCGAAAATATTACTGATTAGAAAGTTTTACTAATGAATGGTATTTATTTTTCAGCATACTTACCCATTCATTAATTTGGAAACTGCTGCTGCAGACCCGTCACACAGCTGCAGACCCAGACAGGTGAGTATTACAAGGGAGTCTATGAGGAGTCCTAGGTTTAGGCTTTGGGTAGGGGAGTCTTAAGGTCAAGCTGCAGGAAAGAGAGGCTTAGGTTGCGGGGAAGGGAGTCTTAGGGATATAGGGCCTGATCCAGAGCTACGATATTACACTGAACGCTGTAGCGCTCAACGTAACATCGCTGCTCTGGCCCGACACTCCCCCTTGTAGGAGCGTATTAACTCTCCCTTACGCCGGCTGAAGGCTACTCTAACTTCAGCCGGCATAAGGGAGAAAGAAAAAGGGATATTCCAAAAGGATCTTTCGGATGTCTCTTTTTTGGAAGCCACAGTTTATTGCCGGAGATTGCAACCAGAGCTATACAGTGTGGGAAGTGGATATTGATTCTGCTATGTGTGTTGGGGAAGGTAGCGCAGTCTCTGCAAAGAAAATTATCTTTTTAAAATACAGAAAGCCAAACATTTTCGTCTGTCTCTATTTCGAAAATATTACTGATTAGAAAGTTTTACTAATGAATGGTATTTATTTTTCAGCATACTTACCCATTCATTAATTTGGAAACTGCTGCTGCAGACCCAGACAGGCGAGTATTACAGGGGAGTCTATGAGGAGTCCAAGGTTTAGGCTTTGGGTAGGGGAGTCTTAAGGTCAAGCTGCAGGAAAGAGAGGCTTAGGCTGCGGGGAAGGGAGTCTTAGGGATATATTTACTAAAGGCGATTTTGGCCAAATCATCTCAACTCCCGTGAGTTTGGAGGTGATTTGGCCATCGGGAAGAGAGTCTTAGGGTCAGGCTGCGGGGAGGAGAATCTTAGGGTTAGTCTGCGGGGAAGTGAGTCTTAGGGTCAGACAGTGGGTAGGAGAGGGTTAGGGTAATGGAAGGGGAGGGTTAGGGTCAGGATAATGGAAGGGGAGGGTTAGGGTAAGGATTAGGATAGGGGTTGCGGTTACATAAATGCTGATGTCAGTTGCCGTCAAGAAAAGGCAAATGAGCTATCGGCTGTCATTATTTCGAAAAGTCTTTTGCAAATTTTCAACATACTTACCCATTCACTTTTTGGAAGCTGCCAGACTTGTCGCACCCACCAGCACCCACCACAGACCCCCACTGGAGAGGTGAGTAACTTCTCCAGGGACTTTTAGGGTTAGGGTCTGGTCCTGAAAGGGGAGCGTTAGAGACGTGGAAGGGGAGGGTTAGGGTCAACCTGCTGGTAGTGGAGTCTTAGAGTTAGGCTGCGGGGATGGGAGTCTTAGGGTCAGGCTGCGGGGTGGGGAGTCTTAGAGTTAGGCTATGGGGAGTGGAGTCTTAGGGTTAGGCTATGGGGAGGAAAGTCTTAGGGTTGGGCTACGGGGAGGGGAGTGTTAGGGTTAGGATGCGGGGAAGTGAGGGTTAGTGTCAGGCTGCAGGGAAGAGAAGATTAGGTGGAGGTTGCGTGGAGGGGAGGGCTATAACAGAAGGGGGAGAGTTAGGTAAGGAATAGGGTAAAGGTTGGAAATTAATCGATTGCTTTGCCTCTTCGAAAAACGGCCATTTTCAGCGGCGACCCATAAACCATAAATACTTACCATTACTGCTGCATCTTCATCCTGGGGATAATCGATTGCTTCTCCTCAGTGAGGCAGTTTGGAACTGGCTGGTATAATACGTCTTAACCGCAGACCCAGGGGGAAAGGGTGAGGAGTATGTATATAGCATGATGAGTGCGTTCTAAGACTTCTGCATCATCTTCATTTTAAGTTTGAACAGTGCAGAAGTTCTAAGGTAAGCTCTAAGAATCTTATGTCCAAATGATCAAGAGAAGTGGCCATATAGAAGGTGGAAGGTGTCCCGATAAATGGGACGATTTCCCACTAGTGAAAGGACCTGATATCGGTGCCACTCACCTCTCCTGCTGAGATTGATAATCCTGGCAGAAAAAGGAAGTGCTGCCAGGAGGCCCTTGCAGCTGATTGGCTGCACAGACCTCCTGTCAGTCTTTCTGCAATGATTGGATGAGCCTCTCATTAATTTTGAGCAATTAGCCTATTGGCTGGCTACAAAAAAAGTAAGTGTTCTGATACCTCCTGCCCAGAGTTTACTCTGTCTGACACATAATTATCTGTGAGTATAGCAGGAATACAATGAAAGCTCGACATTGCTTGCAGAAAGCCTTTCATTACTGTATTAATAATGGACAGAGGTAACTCCACCAGGAGGTGGAGGTTCAGTTAAAATGGCAGCCTGGGTAAAATATATATTATGCATGCTACAAGGTTAAATTATTGGACCCAAGTATTTTGGAGGCATATTATTACCTTTGGAAGATAAAATATTGGCTATACACTACAGAAATTATTAGTCTGATATCACCTGACTGGACGATCAGACCAATATTTTGCTCTAGTGTCTGGCTAGCATCACTGGCGCTGTGCTCTGAGCTCCGAAATAACGAACGTAAGACAAAAGCTACCTAACTGTGAATCCGGACCACAGCGTTTATTTATGTTATTATTAATTCATTTTTTATGCTATCAATATTTTTTGTGAGTACATTAATAAAATATGTTTATAGATTGTTATACATCATTTAATAATTAAACAATGTGTTCATTGGGTTATGTTACTTACAGCACAAATATGATTTCAGAGTGATTAAATATAAACAGAATAAAATAATAATAAATATTAATAGCGTATAAAACAAGAATGATGTTTGTGTCACGCTATTTCAGAAAAATCAGTCAATAGATGTACAAGAAATGCTTTTTATTGCAAAGTATATAAAATATATATTAGAAAACACAGTTTTTTACAATGTAACAGGAAAGTCAAACAATATAAAACGACTTAGACAGCCGAAAATGGATCTATTTCAGTCTGTGCACAGGATCATCGTGCTGGAAAACACACACATGCAAATACATCAGAGGTGTGCAAGCATGCCACACAAGCACGTCAGTCCCCTCACATACACTCAGCAACAAAGACAGGCAGCACAAAGAAAGCGCAAACACAACTAGTCATTTCCCAGAACTCCTTACTCACAGAGAGAGATGTCTGGTCCGGGAAGCCGGACACTCAATAATTAAACAAGAGCTGAATATGATTCATTCTTTGTCCAGAGGATTTCACAATGTACAGTAACGGTGACGATCAATGTGAGCAATGCACTTATACAGGGGAGAACTCAATAGCCAAGTCAATCTGTGCCACCCCCATCCCCCGGGTGTTGTGAAATGTGTGCGGTTTGCAGGTACGAGGGTCTGTTTTCCGACACACCATCTTACGGCAGTTGAATGGCACCTGTCAGCATTCTCGAGTGTGGCGGTGCTGTGACTCCCACAGCCTAATCCTAATCTTCCCCTGCAGCCCTAACCCTAACCTTCCTCTTTTTGAATCCTAACTCTAATCCACCGTGTTCTGCAGATTCACCCTAACCTTCACCTTAAATCCCAACCCTCCCTTCTTGAGGCCTAACCCTAACCCCAACCCCCGTCAGCAGCAGCAGCTGCTGCAACATGTTGCTGTTGGGAACAGGTTAAAGTAAGTACCCGCTCCATTAGCAATTTTCTATTTCGGCAATTATACAAGCTGCCATTCAGCTGGCGATTGTATCATTGTATCAGACGATAAGAGCAGCATCCCTTTAAATCCCAGCATGTTCATTAAGTTATAAAGTATGCCTATATCTTAGGGCATGCTGAGACTAGTAGTGTCACATCACTGGGAGAGACTAAGGTTGGCCAGGTCTCTGGTTTAGGTTTGGGTTTGTGGGGAACAAGTGAGGTTTTCTATGTATAATATTCCATTATGAGTTACTGGAATGTTTTAAATCTCAATTATTATGATTGCTTATTGGATGTTTGTTTGTATTTTATTTTTAAAATGATTCTTTTGTAAATGTTTTATGAAACTCTATATGTAGTGGATCATTATTATTATAATTTCATACAGTATCTGTTTATGTTTTTTGTAAAGTACGTCATGTTTATTTTTATTTCTTGTTTTAATTTTAATGGGTCATTTTGGGTACAAATGTTAATAAGTACAAAATGTTTTTAGATATAAAATAGATTTTACTTTTCCAGAGCGTAATCAGTGCGTTGTTACGTATCTTTGAATCATAAGCAATTGTAAGCACCTTTATGCACGACCGATGCACATCTAATAGAGTCCGTACGTGCTTAATTATACGCAAGATAGACTTACATTCTTATGTTGCTCTCCCGACACAGGCGGAGGGGTTAACTGGGTTCTTTCCTTTCTCTGAATCGGTATTGCGGATATTTCACGTGCATATATTTAGGAAAGTTCGCAATTTTACTCTTAACTGTAAATTAGGTCCAATCTAAGCCCAGTGCAAATCAGAGATTGTCTGTTTTAACCTGTGTACACATTAAATAAATAAAAAAAAAACTACATATAGTAGCAAGGCAACATCATACATGCTAGTTATAAAGAATAATTCATGTAGCCACTTATTTGCTATACTGGTTTGTCAGTTCCCTCTTAAATGGAAAAGGTTAAATTAAGACGGCTAAGTCAGGCTAAGGGAAATACTGAACACTAATGGTTTGCCTTCCCAGAATGCATTGCAGGTGGTGCTTGGACTCAGTCACTGTGAGATTAAAAAGCAGAATGTAAATGTTTTATTCCTTGCAAGAGCTACTTATGGACCATATGGCAGCCTTAATGGCCTCTATATATTTTCTTTTTTTTGCATAGAATACTAAGAATCCCGCGTCTCAATGCTGAAGATAAGTGATAAGCACAGAAATTAAACTACGTCTGGTGTTTGGCAGTATTGAGGGGGTTGTTTCTTCAATGTTACATAGGTCTATAAACAAGATCTGCCATTTTCCCCATTTGCCATGTGTTTGATTCCAAGCACAGGCCCTTTTCTGCTCTGAACATTTACTAGACAAGAGGATTGACACTTCTGAGTGATCAGCTGGGATACAAACTTTCTTTTTATAATGTACATTACAGGCTTGCCCAGGGTTGCTGACTCTCCCGGAATGTCCGGGAGACTCCCGAAATTCAGGCAGTACTCCCGGTATCCCAGGAGAGCCAGCAAATCTCCCGCAAGTGACTTGAGGCCCGTGGTTTCACAGAAACCACGGCCTCAAGTCCTACCCCCCTGCCTAGCAACACTAGTATACTAGGGTTGCTAGGCACAGGAAGGGACTTGATGACGCAATTTGCGGCATCAAGCCCCGTCCCGACCCCTATTTCAGGTAAAAACGGGTCAGTATGAGCCAGGGGGTGGAGCCTAATGACGCGATTTGCATAATCCGCGTCATTAAGCCCCGTCCCCTGTATGCATCGCTAGTTTCTCTCCGGGATCTCCCGGAGGGAAGCTGCCAAAAGTCGGCACCCATGGGCTTGCCCTCTCGATGTTTACAGATCCAGGGCCTGATTCAGACTTTAAGAAGCCATTTGAAAATAAGAGAGGAAAGTTACTCCTGGGCTAAACCATATTGATTTCAGGGGAAGTCAAGTTAATTGTATTCTTTGCATGCAGGGATATATAATTGAATTGCTTACTGCACACAGATACTGATCAGCGTTACTATTACAATGTTATTTAGACTTGGGCTGGGAAACGCCACCTCTACCGCATCACATAAAATGGGGGTGGTGTGAAAATGTGGAATATACAACTTACATCCCTCCCCTGGCACACAAAGTGGAAGAGATTCTACTTCTAGCGCTGTCCAGCCCCACCTCTCCAGTGTATTCCCTACCAGGACAGATCCTAATCCAGTGGATCCAGAATTCCATCCTGGTATGTCCAGGGACAGTGCAGAAATCTGAAAAGTATTTAAGGGCTGAAATCAGCGCTTAATGTGATATGTAAATACCTCCCACCTTTGTGCATCATATGTAAGCATCCCATCTCCCGCCCCGCAGTCCGATACACTTCCAAGATGGAAGTTTGGATTCTGGGGATCCAGATCTGTAATGAAATTGCATTGGGCTGGATCCAGACTAAAGTAAGTGCTTGAAATTAGTTACTCCTGGGCTAAACCATGTTGATTTCAGGGGGAGTCAAGTTAATTGTATTCTTTGCATGCAGGGATATATCTTTGAATTGCTTACTGCACACAGATACTGACCAGCTTTACTATCACACTGTTATTTAGACTTGGGATAGGAAACATCACCTCTCAACTCTAATACTGTTTGCAACAGATGAAATATGACTTCCCTGCAATCAACATGGTTTAGCCCAGGAGTAACTAAGTTTAAACACTTACTTAAGTCAGGATCCAGCCCATTGTGTGTGTGCACACAAGCAAAATGCAATCGTCTTCAGCATCTTGCTTTCAGAAAACTAGCACTTTCCTTAAGTTTGGATCTAGCCCATAATCTGTGCAGAGCACCTTCATGCATTTCTGTATATTTTAAGCATGGTTATTATTTAGATGATAAGTAAGTTAGTGAATAGGTCACACTGAAAGTATGGTTCCTCAATTTGTTATTAATACGTTTCCAGACATTACTCATAGTGAACGACCTTCTTGTTGCTTTCAGATTTTTGCTCACATTTCCTTGCAAAGCTCTTAGCAAGGAAAATAATCTCAGACCCTTTAACGTGTTTGATATCTCTCCAGAGATTTTACATTGTGTATGAGTCTGTGGACTGTGAATGCCATTCAAAATTATTCATCTTTTCTGCCTGAAAGTACTTTGTGGTGAATATTGAGCTACATTTTGGATAACAGTGTTGTTGAAATATCCAACTTCTTTTCAGATTAAAATATTTCAATAACTCTGTGACATTAGATTTTCAAGACTTATAGATAACGAAGTTGAGTGTATTTTGATATCTTTTTGGATTCTTAGGGCCAAATTTAATAAGCTGCGGTTTTAAAAAAAAAAAAGGGGATTTTAGCTGACATTCTCAAGTATGTAATAGGAAAGTGAGAGCTAGAATCTGATTGGTTGCTAGCTCTAGGCAACATCTCCACTTTTCTAAACCTTAGTAAATCTGGCCCGTTGTGATAACTCTTGCATCACACTTTCATTGTGCATTGAAATATAAGACTTATGTGTCCCAATTAATTCATGGTATGTTTTTAAGGTTTTTGGAAATTTTAGGAGTTTTATGATGGGGCGGCTTAGCCCCTAAGAAGTGTGTTAACTGGAATAACTGTGGGACAGTTTAGAGAGCTGTGATGTAATTGTGACCAGCTTGTCAATTACAGAAGAATACAATTTGACCATGGGTGGCAATTATTCTTGTTGCATGTACTGCATTATATATATGTGTATGTGTGTATGTTCAGGGGTGGAATGTGACTGGCTCTGGCCCACTAGCAAGAAGGCGGGGCCCTATTCTGGATGCGCTGGGCGGAGCCATGCAGTATAGCTGTTTGGGCTGTGTGGGCCTGTCGATGCCCCGCCCCTTCTTTCGTATTTACGCTGATGGTAAGTATGTTAGGAGTTACGTGGTGTAACATCTGCCGTGTGCATGCACAGTGAATACAAATAGCCGAATTGACGTCATCGGCTAGCGTACTTAGCTCAGGACCTGGCCCAATGTTTTCATTACATTTGCACAACATTAATATACTGTAACATTAAAAAAAATCTGTTCCAAGCTGCCTTATGCTAGTTTTACATTGTTAGCATCGTGCCCTATATTAAATACAAATAACTATAGACAGAATTTGTTCTGCCTTGCTGGATGATGGAACAGTTAGTTTTAAAACAATTATTTAACAATCCTGCTGTCGTTTATTTTCAGCATATTGGAGCAGTGTGATAAAAATCCTGCCAACCAGAGAAGAGCAAATTCATTTCTAAATCTCATCCACGCTTACAAAATATTTATTCCATTCTACATTTGGCTGCAAAATATTTTCTCGGCTGTATTTATAGAAAGTAAATTCAACAAAATACACATCCAATTCTGAGGCTCTTCCTCATCTCTACTGTGCAGCAAATCGCCTGAGCCATTACAAAGTGCAGTGTCAGCGTGTTACCAGAGGTCCAGGGAAGCTCATTAGAGCCATATTTCTGAATGCCAGCAGCTTAACCGCAACAGTGTAAGGAAACAATACCCAAGACAAGACAATAGATGGGTATTGTTATAGCAACTAAGGCAAGACAGTAGATGGGTATTGTTACAGCAACTAAGACAAGACAGTAGATGGGTATTGTTACAGAAACTAAGACAAGACAGTAGATGGGTATTGTTATAGCAACTAAGGCAAGACAATAGATGGGTACTGTTATAGCAACCAAGAAAAGACAGTAGATGGGTATTGTTATAGCAACCAAGATAAGACAGTAGATGGGTATTGTTATAGCAACCAAGACAAGACAGTAGATGGGTATTGTTATAGCAACTAAGACAAGACAGTAGACTGGTATTGTTATAGCAACTAAGGGAAGACAGTAGATGGGTATTGCAGAAGTCTACACATTTTTCCACATACACCGTAGTGCCTAACGCCACCTGCTGCCCATTATATTGTTTTGCCAGATGAAGTCTGGTGGCCTGAGAACAATGGATTTAGCTCCAGATCTTTAGCTTGTATACTCTGCAGTGAGAGGGAGAGCTGTTTCACAGCAGCCATTTTGGAGACTTTAAGGGGTGCCTCCTATTGTAAGGTAAGTTGCCTCTCAATTTATAAACATATATATGGGACCCAACATTGGGACTCTCAATTATAGAGTTAGGACCACCATATAGAGAAAGGCCTTGACGGTGGCTGGTGGCTTATCCCATATTTGATCAAATATATGTAACAAACATTTCTGTGTTTTATTTTACAGATAGAACAGTAGAGTTTGTTACTGGTTTATGGCAGTGTTCTGGGGCTTTTCTTTCCTTTTGTTTCTGTGGCAAGCAGATTAACCCCCTGCCTTTCACGCACCTGTTTAACATATACTTATAAATTGATTGAGCAACTTCCATTCTGTTTTTATACTCTGCAGTGATGCAAAGAGTGGATGAATGTATGTATAGTATGTGTTATCGCACCCTGAGGCCCCAATCGAGATTTGAGCGCACGCTTGCTGGCATGATGTTTCTCGATGTGAATTGCTACTGTGCATGCTCAGTACTGAGGAGCACGCAGGGAGGTTCCATTCAGATCATAGCGCAACCCTGGCATCCGAGGCTTGCGCTCTGTGGAGTGTGTAGAAGGAGGGAGGAGGCAGAGGGACAATAGTCAATGTATATTAAGGGCATAGCAAGACAAATGCACTTGATCCTTATCAGAACGCAGACACAACAAAGGTTACTTAATGTTAGAAAATATGCACCTATTGCAGGTCATGTCTATGTCAGGAGGGCACTCATTCAGAAGCTACTTTAGTACCCGTCAGCATGGGCATAGGACCTAGAGCTCCTATTTCTTACATGTGCTTACCCCTTTTTTACTACAGCTGTAGCAATGACTGTAGCTATACAAAGACTCACAATCCTATGTTATTTTCATCAGGTTGGCCAACCCCAGTTTCATTGTTTATATTTTACTATAAAATGTATTCGGAATTCATTAAATAAATAAATTAATTTAATAAATTATTATTATTAATAAAATGTATTCGGAATTCATTAAATAAATAAATAAATTCATTTAATAAATTATTATTATTAGTACTAATTAGTACAATAGCTATTAGAATTGAATAAATGTTTATTAATAATTGTTATTATTAGTACCAATTAGTACAATAGCTGTTAGAAAGATAGATAAATTCAGTTGATAATCTTAAAAATTGACATTCTTCATAGTCATTAACTGAGTTTTTATTCAGATTTCATTGACAGCCTAGAATCTCATTTAATTGGGAATGTCTTTAAATCTGCCTCACTGCTTATGGTGTGTGCTATAAATTTAAAGTGCTTTATCTTTTGTTGAATTTAATGTAAATTAGGAATAAACTTTTTATACACAAAAACTTTCCACAGTTCAGACCTAATTGTTACCAAAAACTGACATTCTTCTGGGGGTTCCACTACATGACTCCGAGCTTTCGTTACTTGTATTAATGGAAGTGACCTGTGGTCGCTTTGATGAAGATTCAGTAATTTGAACGCTGAAAAAAATCTTTAATGCTTTTCTGTGCCATGAGTAATAATGGTCCATAACTGAGTCATGGATAATGCCCCTCTATAATAGGCTAGGAATTGGAGGAGCAGAGAAGGAGCCAGAAGAGGACCTGAGAGGGAAGGGGTGGCCACTATACTGCCTGCATGCATGATAAATGTCCCTGACCCTCTGTGCAGTGCAGTGTTGGGGAAGAAGGTTTGGAGGCTTTTCAGAAGAGCCTTGCTTGCCGTCATTCAGCGCCTGACATGAAACATGCCACTACTGGCCTTGCTTCTCCTCAGGTCCTCTCCTCGGTGTCCCTGCCTGTCAATCACTTTAAAGCTCCACCTCCTCCAGACTTAACAATAATTTAATAATCATATATGTTTGTATGGAGTGTGGTGCCCGTAGCAAACACAGTGCTCCGAACGGTAAGCACCACTCCCTAACCCTAAATCTCCCCCTCTCAGCCTAACCCTAAGTCTCCTCCCTCTCAGCCTAACCTTAAGTCTCCCCCCGCAGCCTAACCCTAAGTCGTCCCCCCACAGCCTAACCCTAAGTCTCCCCCCTTCCTCACAGGCTAAAGCTAAATCCCACCCCCCAGCATAACCCTAAGTCCCCGGAGAGGGTTACTCACCTCTCCGGTGGTCTGGCGTTGGCACTGGCGGCTCTTTCGAAAATGAATGGTGAGTATGCGAATGGCATACTCACCCATTGATAAAAAAAATTCTGCGACGTAGCACATTCTAAATAGGGACAGCTGAAAAGACACTTTCGGCTGTCCCTATTTCACAATGTGAAACATTGCAGCGGGGATTTGCAACGGATTGTATGTGTGTTTCTGTGTGTGTGTCACCAATTTATCGCTGGTGGTAATCTGAGCGGCATCATTCACTGACTGAGAAACTCCGGCCACTGTGTAGCACCTCTAACTCCTGGACCGAGTTTTCACATCTGTCTGACTCTTAGTATAGGGATAATTTGTGCAGAATGCAGAGCTTTCATTACTATATTACTGCCGTACTTCATAACATTAAAGAGTCAGACAGACCGGGAAACTCCAGTCAGGAGGTGGAGGTGCAGGAATCAGTAATCTGACTTGTCTACACAATACATTTTCTCATACCATTGGGAAAATAATCAGTCAGGAATCCTGAACATTCAGATTATTGTTCCAGAGCCTTTATGGCAGGGGTGGCCAAGCTCGGGCCTCGTGAGCTACCAACGGTTCATGTTTTCCAGGTCTCCTCAGATAGTCAGAGGTGAGATAAAGACAATTGTAATGTACATTAAGATAGGGCTCAACAAGTTTTGTTAAAATTATGGCGCCTGATCAAAAACCTAGGTGACACGGAAAAAGCGTTCTGATGATTATTATCGTATGATCTGCAGGATAATCATCAAATAACCCTCCAGTGTATACCCAGCATTAGAAAGAATGTCTCCTTAACAAGAGATAACTACTGGCATAATAAATCTGACAGGGTCTGGTATGAAATGTCAACAGGTCAAATTGTAGACAGGTCAAATTGTAGACAGGTCAAATTATGTTAGTTTATATAACATCTGTAAACTTAATGTAATGCAAATTGCTTGTAAAAAAAAAAACAAAAAAAAAAAAACTTCAGATATGTAACAATACATATGTAATATATTTCTAATAATATACCCCCTTTCCCTGAAAATAAGACCTAGTCATAAAATACGCCCTACCTTGAATTTTCATATTTTCTGAAATATAAGCCCTACCCCAAAAATAAGCCCTAGTCAAGTGCAGTGCGTCCTTACTCCACTGAGCACAGAGGCTTCCCAGCCTGTGAGCGTCCGCACGCCTGGCCCACTGTTACTGTGAGCCTCCCTCTCGGATCTGTTGGTGAGTGATCCCTGCCTCCACAGCTGTGGCATACGGCTGACAAATACTTAGTGCACCGGGCTCTGAACAAGTGAACTGCAGTGTGCACAGTAAATGTGAGCATCCATTTCCTGCTCAATAGGCGCCATTTTATGTGTCTAGCTGGTGCTGAACCCCAGATTCAGCTGTCTAACTCAACCACAGGCCCACCACCAAGCTTCATCTCCCCTATAGCAAAAATAAAAATAAGAAAATAAGCCCTAGTGCCTTTTTTGAAGAAAAAAAAAATATAAGGCCCTATCTTATTTTCGGGGAAAGACGGTAGCTATAGTGTATGACCAGCTTTATTGGAATAGGTTGACAGATGCTGTGTAGGAAGATCTTTATGGGAGCTGACAGAGTGGATGAAAATATTATTTGGTATTGGGAGGGTGACATGGAGATGAATAGGTTAATGGATTCTGAGGGGAGGATTGATGGGTTTTTGAGGGAATGGTGTCACAGGGCATTAAGTAGTTTGTGATGTGTGTCAGTGTGTGTATCCTTATGGAGGGGGATGACATGATGAGCCTGCTCTGCAATTCACTCTGAAGGCAACTATTGTCTACCCAACAAGCTAGTGACAATGGGCTGGATCCAGAACTAAGTCTGACAGGGGACAACCGCAAGTCATTTGCGTAAGTCCCCTGTCTTGGAACATCAGCGCATGCGCATGTTAGATGTTCCGCTAGTGCACGTCTTAAGGTACATTGAAGGGGCTGACCCTCCATTTATGAGAGACGTGTCACCTCCATACAGGCGGGGATAGGCATTTAAATGAGGGGTGGGGGGCAGGGGACCTCCGTTATGACTTAATCTGTGTTCGTACGGACGCAGATGAAGTTGTATCTATTAAGGTAGCCTCTGAACATGTAAGTGTCCAGAATTACTACCATTAGAGGGGAGTTCCGGGGGCATGCACTCCCCTCTACCCTGCGTAACTACAGACCCCCACACGCACGTAAAGGGATCAGGGGTCTGGATCTGGGCCAATGAGACTGCTGCTAACATTCTAAACCATCCACGATTATTCGCTCTCTCTCTGTTCCATTATCGCACAACAGTCAGTGGGAGGCGCAGCTTCCAGTCTCGTGTGTCTGCTTATGCTTACTGCAAATTGTTATAACAAATTAGTGGGGATTCTAAGAAAAAAAAACATTTATAAGTAGGAAATCTACTCAGAACAAACATGAAGATAATTAAATTTTTGGTACACAGAAATGACAGCAGTTGTTGAGGGGTGCGGGTCCTGCAGTAGCCATATTTAATTTCATTCATCCCCATTTTCTTTTGTATAGAGGTTCATGGGGGTGGGCAAAACACAGTCTTTGCTCCACCCCAAAAGAAATTATGGAAGGGGACGACCCCCCCCCCTTTGTTCCTACACCTCTGCCCGTCAGCTTCAATGTTCAATGTTGTTCAGCAAAATACATTAAACAGATATAAAATAGCTTCCAGTTTATTTTGTGGTTATTGTTTATTTTTTTTAGCCTACAGATAAAAAAAAAATTAAGATTTTCATATTTTCCTGTAAATAATTTTTTTCCATTGGTTTAGAGCATAAACACTACCGACCGCATTCTCATCTAAGTGTGTGATCTGTAGGTGTGGGCAATGGGCCCCTTTCCCTTGCAAATTCTTCATTTCGGAGACTTCCGCCTCCATAGACTGGCATTAACTTTCCGCTGCCATTTAGGAGCGTATATATGTGTCCTGCGTCCGTGTGTATATTTGTAGTCGCGCCCACTTTTCTTTATTTAAATGCCTCCTCCCGCTCTTTTCTATTTAAATTCCTGATGTGTATATTTCTGATCGACTTCCGCGCGTATCTACGTATACCCGCTTGACAAGTCCGCTCGCAATGCATTTCCGTCTGTCCGTAATGAACATCCGTGCGGAAAGGCTACACACACTGCGTACAAAAAATGACTACGCATGCGCAGTTGAAACGTACCTAAAAATATGCACGGAAGTCGCCGCTAAAACGGATCTCGGAATACGGCCCCATATCTCCAGAAAGACATAAATATATTAGAGACTGTGCAAAGAAGAGCAACTAAAATGGTCCATGGCCTTTGTCACAAATCATACCAAGAAAGGCTAGAGGAACTAAACATGTATAGCTTGGAGCAGAGAAGGGAGAGGGGGGACATGATAGCAGCTTTCACATATATCAAGGGTTGTGGCCGGCTAGAGGAGGGGGTATTTTTCAAAGTAAGAGGTGTAATAGAACACGAGGGCATGAATATAAACTGGAGGGTGGTAGATTCAGAGGAAATGTGTGGAAAAATTACTTCACTGAAAGGGTGATAGATAAATGGAATATTTTCCCATCTGAGGTGGTTGAGGCTAACACAGTAGAACTGTTTAAACATGCTTGGGATTAATATACTAAATCTTAAACTAAATTAAGGGTAAATAGGGTCAAGGGTCAGTAAAGTTTTAAATAAAGAACTGGGCAGACTGGATGGGCCATGTGGCTCTTATCTGCCGTCACTTTATATTTCTATTTATTCCACCAATAATATTTTTATATTAATCTTGTTATTTAGATACACTGATTCTATAAACAGTGTTTCCTAAAATTAATTTCAGTGTTTTTATTTTATTTCATTTAGTTTTAAAACCAGATCTCTTTACAGCACAAGGGATACAGGACTGTTTTCACAGATGAGAAAGCTTCAAGAAGGTGCAGCAATGCAAGTATAAGCACCTAACTTAAAGCTCCCTTCCCCACCACCAAACCGAGGGCACTTAAGAGTCCCCTAGAGCTTCCATAACGTCGCAGTTTATTTTTTTAATGAAAATAATGAATAAATCTTCTCCAGAATAATGATTGTGTTCTTTTTTCTCAATAAATTCATAGTGTAAGAATGAAGCAGTATTTGTACCCGTAGGTGCAGACTTTGGAACACACTAGACAGCTTCATTGTCAATCCCAGTTTCTCCTGGGCGTTTGACCTAGCAATCTTCACCTGGATGTCTCCCAATTGTTTATGTGCAAAGCAATATCTGCTAATAAACAAGACACTAGTTACAGACAACCCTGAAGCGTTTCTAGTTTATGAGCTATAGAATGTACTTTTCATTTAATATAAAAACCAACTCCTTCTGTATCAGAAGAAAGCCCCAAATCCCTCTCAATAAGTCTCTCTGTCTATACTGTCTAGTGTAGAGACATCTGGCATAGATGAGGTCGGACCACTTTAATTGATGATAACATTATCTGGCAATGGGGTTATTTCTAAGTCTGACAGTTAGAACATGAGCCAGCAGAGCATGGAATAAATTACACAATATTATAGAGTTGTGAAGCTAACTGTGGGCTGGAGGCATTTTCTTCTGTAAAGACTTCTCCAATAAAAATAAAGGTTATAATAAACATAGCTATTAGCACATATTGCACACAGGCATTTTAGCCATTCAGTCAAATGCATTGCCATTTATTACTAAGACCCCAATCATCAAACCCCATAAACTTCTAATACACATTTGTAGCTGTACTTGCGAACATAGTCTTCAATATCAGTATCTTACAAACCATAAAGTTGTAAACTAAGATACCTGTGTAAGAAGGAAATGACCACAAGATGGACTGTCATATCATGCCCCCTCATACCCCCCCATGAGGAGCGCTAGCCTAGAGCCAAACAGGGTCTTCAATTTCATTCTAATGCTGGGTACACAATTATCTAATCCCCATCCAATCTGATCTCCAAGTGCCCAGTTGGTCAGACACTGGATAACTGAAATGACCGCTTGTTACATTGAATCCTGGTCGTCTGGTCAAGTCAAATGATTTTTAAACCTGTTTATAAATCAGGAAACCAAACCGGCAATCACCCGACCAATTTATAAGTGTGCTCACACCTGTGTCTGCTTTGTCCAATTATTCTCCTGGTTCTGATGTCATGCAGCACCGCCCTTGAGGACCGTCTAGTGACATTTGCAAGAGTGTTTATGGGGAGCAGATCGTTTGAGCAGATCATTCAGCAGATGCCGGTCAGAGGTCTGCTCTAAAGTTAAACAAGTGTGTATCGTGGATTGGGTGTTGTGTCTGAGACCTTGGTCTGTTGAATGTGTAAACAGCAAGGTCTGGAGTTGGATCAGAACAGAACTGAACAAGTGTGTAACCAGCTTTAGACTGATGACAGAAGTCTACACCTCCCTTTATTTTGCACATCCATTGTGTAAATCTATGCACATAAAAAAAATAACAGCAAATGCCAAAAGTTTTTAGAATCGACTGAAAATATGAGTTGAGAAATTCGGTCAAAAAGCATTCGGCTTTCATTAAAAGCATTCTTTGGGACAGATTTACTAATCTGCGGGTTTGGAAAAGTGGAGATGTTGCCCATAGCAACCAATCAGATTTTAGCTCTCACTTTCCTATTACATACTAGAAAATGTCAGCTAGAATCTTATTGGTTGCTATGGGCAACATCTTCACTTTTCCTTTTCCGCACCTTAGTAAATCTGGCCCTTACACTGGTTCATATGCACTATATGCACCGCTATAAATCCCGGGCCTGATCCAGACCTATGCTCGCATGCGAATGTACGCTGATCGTAAGCAAAAAAACGGCAGAAAAAACGCACTGCGCATGTGCATAGTGACAACTTCCGCTCTCAAGCGTAGATCTGGATCAGGCCCCTCATCACAAGACTGACACAAAGAACCGGGTTGTATGTATCATGCAACACTTTCCCAATTCTTGGTGGTTACCATCACCAACCGACAGTGCAAACACGAATATGAATAGGGCAACACAGAAATAGGTTTACATGCATCATATCAGTCTTCTGTTCAAATCCAAATTCACTGGACACCAAGAGATACTACATGCATGTACGCTGGAACACATCTATCGTGTCCCATTCAGCAGCGCAACATATTGAAATGTAAGTGCAGATCATTGAGATTTCGATAATCTGCGTTATGCAGCAACAGAACAGGGAACATCATATGTGCACAATGAAGTTACAAGAAAGGATCACCCTCTGTAAGAGTGAGTGTGATCATGGACATATTGTGAGGCAGCATAAGAGTGAAGATTCCTGCAGTGTGATCTGACAGAAGACACAAACCTTTCATCACAGGCATGGTGGTCAAGTCTGTTATCAAGACTTACAAAGTAAGACAGGATGCAGGAACTCCACGTTAATGAATGCAGACCAAATGGATGTGGACTTTTCACAAAAAGTGACACAGCACCATAAGATATAGTGTAGAATAGATTCCTTATGAAGAATGTGAAGTTTGCAGATGACATTATCCCTCCTGGATGTCACATTGTCTGTGTTGGTGGAGGTGTTGGTCACCTGCATTGATTGCAGTACTGCTGGTCACATAGATGGAATGTGTAGTACCATACACACACATTGCAGGAAACCCTCATAAATGAGGCTGAGTGTGTGGCTACAAGTCAGATTGATGAACTTGCTGGTCATACGGGGCCCTCTGTCATGCCCTCCTGCATCAAGCCTTCAGTGTTGTCTGCGACCATTGGCTCCTCCTTCTTCTGGGCGCTGATCTGGCAGAGGCATACAGAGGGGCGGTGGCAGGAGGAGTGTGTCAGTGGCGGATAATGCTGCCGGTAGCACACGTAAGCTAACATCAAACCGATCACCCCACCCACAAAGGCATCTGGGAAAGAAAATAATTGAAGTAGACAGATATGGACACATATGACATATGAATAAGTATAGGGGCAAGATTTACTAAGCTGCGGGTTTGGAAAATTGGAGATGTTGCCTATAGCAACCAATCAGATTTTAGATCTCACTTTCCTTTTACATAGTAGAGAATGCCAGCTAAAATCTGATCGGTTGCTATGGGCAACTTCTCCATTTTTCCTTTCCCACAACTCAGTAAATCTGGCAAAGGAGTCAAACATAAATAATGGGCTGTGTCAAGGGCAGTGGCGCACCCAGGGGGGGTTTCTGGTTGCCCAGAAACCCCCCTAGATTGAAAAATGAAAAAAAAATATTGAAAATGACAAAAAAAAAATATGTGAAAATTCAAAAGTGGGCGTGGCTTCGCGGGTGCCGCGAAAGGGGCGTTGCTTAGCGGCAATGTGATCGGGACTGACATGGGGGAAAGCAGGTGGGAATGGTGAATGAGTCACTACAAATACAACAGTGCTTATTCACTGATACAGGCTCTGTACATTGTGTAATGTGCTGGTGCTCTACTAATGCATTGTATACTGCTATTACTATTAGATCTGTTCCTTCAATATAATACTACTATTTTACTGTGTGAAAGAAGTAACTTATAAAGCACCTATAAAAAAAATATCAGAACAGGACTTGTTACAGCCAATACCCAAAGCAATTCCTTAATGTAGAATTTTTATTATTTTAAAATCTATATTATAACGTCCTGCTCTCACAGAGAACCTTACTGGATGTCTTACATGTCCTGGCAGTCAGATAGTACGACCGTATTATCAGTATTGTCATTTTACATATGTTTTATATTTTAACAGTGCATCATATTAAGTAGCTCTTCACAATTTTACACACGTCAACCTCTGCCGCATTACAGTCTAATTCCCTAACAAACAAGCACACATACACACACACACACACATATACACGCTAGGGGTAATTTTTGCCTCGTGCAGTATGACATTGTGGGCGGGTCAGGAGAAGAGCTTGGGCAGGATGTGGCGGAGCTTATTTGCAGCGTTTTCGGACTCCAAAACGTTTGCAGCTATGATAATATACCTCACATTACACGCATTGGAAACCCCCCTTTCAAAATCCTGCGTTTGCCACTGAAGGGGTATCAGGATTGGAGGGGCTTACCATGGGCATTTCTCCCCCATTTCCCACACCAGTCTCTCCAGACCTGTAAACTATCCACAAACCAGTGGTGCCTGATATATAATGAATTCAGCTTAGAGATACATTCATTGAGTATCTCAATGGCTACCTACACTCAACATAGCACACATTCTTAAATACTGAGCACAGAGGAACTCTTACCTTGCCAGTGATGCTTGTAATCACACATACGTGACAGGGCGATCATCATGGCACAATACAGAGGCAATATGGCTGCACAGAGACGCCAGCTTCTACCCTGCCCCTGCTCTGTGAAACAATGCAGCTTTCCTGCCAGGTAGAAGGAGGTGAACCCCAAGCCAGAAAATGCAACTGCAACAGAGAAAGAGACTGATAAAGTTTTGGTTGTTACAAACATAAATAAAAACAATACAATTAAAAAAAAAATTTAAAACAAAAAAATAAAGATACTAAAGTATTAAATAAATGATGATTGTCAGATGATCATATCCAAACTTACTAAGAGGGGGCATTTTACGATCGCTAGGATCAAAATTTGGTAAGCAGCATTACTAGGACAGATCTGGATCCAGAGTTCTGTCCTGGGACCATTTCCAATAGTGGGCTGGTAAGGAGTAGAAAGCACTTGTGGTAGGTGGAGGGGAGTATTATGTATATACTACAGTGGTCCAGTTTTAAGGTAAGGGGACTTGATCCTAAGTCCGTACAAGTGAAGGGGGACCTCCCTTAGACCATACAGATCAGGATCCAGTAGGGTTTCTGTATTGGATCCCTATTGCCGTGGCACTAAGATATCTGAGTCTCACAAATGTAATTTTTACATTATTATTGGTTGAAGAACAAAAAATATCTTAATAATACATATTATCATGATAGATTCTGACATTTTGCGATGGAAATTGGAAGAAAAGAAATGGAAAAGATCTGTGCACAAAGATCGATAGAAACCCACGCAGGATGGTAGCAGACCTTTCAAATATTCACAGTCCAAAGAGAGAGCTCAATGAAGAGCTGATTTACTTCTCATTGAGCCACAGGCACAAAGTCTCGGTGCTATCTGTAATGAGTATTATTCCTGACCCTACAGCTATCCACATCATAACTCTCGGTTGTTCAGTGATTTACTGCAAAGTTTGATTAAATTTTACTGCAATAAAAGTTGGACCATTATTACCAGCACCCAGCTAATGATGTAATTAAATGTCAGCTCAGCTAACAATGTGCTTGCAGAGAATATACACTGCTATCCCATTGTAACCTTTTAAAGGGACTGTTATTTGTTCATTGCTTAATAGCCTGAAATGCACAGACGAGAACATTTTTTTACTCTGCTGAGAAAAGTTTGCCTTCCACCTTTCATATATTGTGTACTTTATGAGCCGATGAACACTTCCTTCCTCAGCCACAAAGAGGGGGATAAAAATGACCCTTCTCTTGCAAGGAGCCTTGCCAGCATCACCATGGAAGCGAAACGCTTGCAGACAGCCACACTCCTCTATATCACGCATCAGTAATATCTATTTCGAAATGATAACAGCTGACAGCAGCAATGTCTCATTTTAGAAAAGATTTCAATTTAAATAAAATACATTTTGGCATGGGTGCACTGCCAAAATATGACATTTCTAATGCTGTATCCATGCTGCTTCCACCATGCACTGTGCTCTGGTCTCTGCTTCCCTGGTTAGTGGTTAGGGGACTGGATCCAGACTTAGTTAAGTGCTTGAAATTAGTTACTCCTGGGCTAAACCATGTTGATTGCAGGGGGAGTCAAGTTAATTGTATTCTTTGCATGCAGGGATATATCTTTGAATTGCTTACTGCACACAGATACTGACCAGCTTTACTATCACACTGTTATTTAGACTTGGGCTGGGAAACGTCACCTCTGAACTCTAATACTGTTTGCAACAGATGAAATATGACTCCCCTTCAGTCAGCATGGTTTAGACCAGGAGTAACCAAGTTCAAGCACTTAACTAGGTCTGGATCAAGCCCCATAGGGCTGATCCAGATCTACGCCGCCCGCCATATTTACGACGGACGGCAACGTAAGAACGTCTGAAAAGCCGTTCTGCGCATGCACCGGCCACATGTTGGCCGGCGTAATTACGTAAACACCCGACCTAGGATCCGGTGTCCGTAGTATCAGCATAGTAACGGCTGAGGGGGCATCCCTCGCCGTTACTACGCAAATGTTAGTGTAGGTAGGCGGGGGGGAGGTAGTTTAATGAGGGACGGAGGGAGGGGTTTTTAGTAAAGACGCTCATTTCCCAGTGTATTTACCCTTGTTTACGCCGGCTGAAGTTAGGGTAGCCTTCAGCCGGCATAAGCAAGCGTAAATACGCTGGGACAGGGGGGAGCGTCGAGGGAAGTACATGTCGATACGCTGTGCTTTACTGAGCACAGCGCATTGGCGTAGGTCTGGATCAGTCCCCATGTGTATAATAGGTCAGGTGACGATCCTGTATTAGACAACAGTAGCTAATTATATCTGAGGATAGAGGGAATCTGAGTTTGTAAGACTGAGCACTCTAGAAAGACCTAAGTTTATTACATGATTTACTTTTATTTCTACAAGACAGATTTTTGTTAGAATAATCATTTTTATATATTTTGAGATGTCGTTGAAATATAGTAATAATATCCCCAGAAATAAAGCCTGCGGCAGCATGCAGACTGCGGGAGTATGTGACAAGTGGGCAATGCGCTGACAGATGAGATAAAACCGAAACTCTTTAATCACTGGTAAAGTAGATCAAAACATTCTCCTAGTAATTATCAGCTGCAGAACATGAGCAATTTCAATGCAGAAACTGGCCTTGATTACAAGGCTCCTGAAGCCAGAGAATGACACAAATTGTCTTGTCACCTCCGGGAAATTAGTTATATTTCCATAACACTTAGAAAGATGATGCCACAGGATGATAAACGTGCTGACAGCTCCTGCAGTTCGGGATTGCCATTCATCCCTGCACCAGGTTCAGCTCAGGCAGTCAAGCTGAACTCTCCCTAATAACTATTCTCCCAGCATGTACCACTTTGTCCTTGTCACCATATTACACATACTGGATACAGAACATGGAGCTGTCTCGCTGCGTTTGTTCTGAAATGGTTAAGTGCCAGGGGATGTTTTATCTACGGGCCAGCATTCATATATGTATCATAGCAAGTATTGTTGATATAATGGATACAATAGTAATAGGGAACCGGATATAGACTTGATGATGCTGTGCTTAGACCTCTGGCTGGATCCCGGCTTCCATTAGGGTGAGAAGATGCAAAGTACCTGGTTATCGTCTTTGACACATGTACGGTGATATAATAGCTCACCCTTCCCATAAAAGTCCTGCACAAACCTATTAAAATGTGGTCTGCGCAGAAGTCAGGATACAGTAGAGGGCGCTTAGCAGATCCTGGGCCGGATTCAGGTTAAGGTACCAATAACGAACTTCCCTATTTAGAAAGGGCTGGGAAATCGATTGCTCATGCCTCGAAGGTGCTCCGTTAGGTAAGTAAAGAAACCTACCCTTTCCCTAATTCTAACCCTAAATTCCCCCCACCCCGTGCAACCTAATCCTAAACTGGGGCCGTATTAAGCAGGGGGTGACCGAGGGCCCACCACAAACATCCAATCTTCAGGGTTCCCGTAGCTACTATGACAATAACAGACATCCTCAATGTAAGCATTCTGTATTGTGGCTGCAACAGTGTGCTTAGACAGAAGATGTCAGTTCTGACATCCATCCTCTTAGCAGCTGCTGTCAGAAGCTCTTATAACACCTGGGCTGACTGGGAGATGAAGCACATGACACCTCCCATCTCCCAGTCAGCCTGTGCGTCAGGAGCTGCCACCTGAAGATCAAGCAAATAGGTTAGTGGTGTGTGTATATCTGTGTGTGTGTGTGTGTATCTGTGTGTGTGTGTATATCTGTGTGTGTGTGTGTGTATGTGTGCGCATGCATGTAGATATATATAGCTCTATACATATCTAGGTGAGTGATAAGTGTTCTTCTCTGTATAATAACTGGATGGTGGTGGGTGTGAGGAAGGGTGGTGGGTGGGTGGGTGGAAAGAGCAGACTTGATGGGCCAAGTGGTTCTTATCTGCTGTCAAATTCCTAAAATACTGTATATTTGCTTTTTTTGCTTAGAGTGTTAATAACACATTGGCTAATTTTTGCCTGGCTGATTGCTCCTATTAATATATATAAACACATATGCACACACATGCACAGACACACACACATTTGGTTATTTGAAAAGACGTGCAGTCTGTGTTACTTGTAACCAAACAAAACCTAGATTTCAGTGCAGAGTGGTTCCCAATGGCATTTGTCTCTTGCCAGTGTTGGTGCAGCTGCAAACACTAAGCACGGGCCTCCAGCTACATTTATCCACTGAGACGTCTCCCCGTGTAATCATATGGGAACTGTAAACATACATATGCTACTAGCCAAGGTGCTTTTTTTTACCCCATGGCCAGGCTCGCAGTGGGTGACCTCACCCACTACCACTAGGTGGCTTTTTTGACATGAGAAAAACTTTACTGTCTTCACAATGTTTTTTTTTCACTCATAGTCAACCAGCACCACCTGTTTCATCAGTGAGATGTGTTCTCTCCAGTTGGCATTATGTTACTGTTGTGAATAACACAGTATTATTACTACATTTATTCCTCTGCTCCTGACAGTGGACCTGATTCACACTTAAGAATCTTCTTAAAATAAGAACTTAAAGATACGCCTGGGAAAAACCATGTTGTTTTTGGGGGGAGTCAAGTTAATTGTATTCTTTGCATGCAGGGATACATCTTTGAATTGCTTACTGAA
>WWET01000240.1:103791-130499 GCA_011038615.1 Limnodynastes dumerilii | reverse complement strand
GAATACAATTAAATTGACTCCCCCTGAAAACAACATGGTTTTGCTCAGGAGTAACTTTAGGTTCTTATTTTTAGAACTTTCTTAAGTGTGAATCAGGTCCTAAATTTCAAGCTCCTTCTTAAGTCTGAATCAGGCCCTATTTGTTTATTTTGTTTAATTGACCTCCTATTCATCTACGGCTAATGAGAACTTTTCTGTTTCAATGGTTGGACTCTCTGCTTCAATTCCAACATAACGTGACTACAGTCCAATTATAATGAACCGATTGCCGATGCTGCAGCCCCAGTCTGGGATAACCAGAGGAGACAGACGCCTGCACAAACCATTCTTCCCCAAAATTAATCAACATTGGGCTCCTTACATTTCATTTCATGGATTGACGGGACCCTTATAGAATTGGACCCCTGACCTATCGGGCAACACACCTCGTTCTCCATCAAAAGGTGAGCTGTTTCCAGGTTTATTCCTGTGTGCCCAGAGGTGGAACATCAGTGTTTTTTGCATTAAACGTTTTGCGGCTTCCTATGATATCTCTCAGAATACTAACATGAGCTTATGGTCACAAGTCACATTTATGCATCTGTCTCATACAAGTCAGACATGTCATTCAATGTTTAGTCACACATTTGAAGTCAGGATCGGTTATATTTTAATTTATATTATGTTATTTATATTATCTATATATTTTATTATTTGTTTGCTTATTAATGAGTGATCCGTCATTTGAATTAATCAGAGGTATTTTTATGTGATCTAACACCTGATGTAAACACAGTCACCAGCAAAGGTGGGTCCACCTATATGTTATGTGATATCACTTAGAGGCAGAGCATTGTGGACCTGACAGATTGATGCGCAGAGAGGGCTTACTCTCAAGAAGACCTCCTTGTGAAGCTGTCCACTGTTGTTGAGCAACCAGAAAGGTGATTTAATGGGACGCAGTTGGACTATCTGCAGCCATCCCAATTTACCTGCAGATCATCTGAGCATCTGCTGAAAGGATTCTGTCACTGACACACTTCTTCCAATCTACTCTCAGACACGTTTTCTTAATGCAGTGAGAGAAACTGGGCAAGTCCTAGGAGCGTGCACACTTCTGTACTGATGGGTGATTAGTAATCGAGTATCATGATTTTAATAGGCTTAAAAGTCTTTTGACAGATCACCAAAATTGGATGAAAACTTAGGTTTTGTAAACGTGAAGGAGGAGGGGCCCAAGTCTGGATGGGCAGGACTGGGTGGAGCCATGATGTACTGGGGTGGGGCTGACTGGTCTCATCTGCATGAAAGAAGCTGTCAGAGGTTGACCACATATGGAGTGTCAAGCCCTGTTTTAAGTTGTCAACCTCTGATAGCTTCCTTATAGTGCTGGGGAAGCAGCTTCCACAGGCCCTCTCTCCTCCGGAGCCCTTAGCAGCCACACCCCTTGCACCCTCTATAGCTATGCGCCTGCCCACAGGTCTGTAAATATATTTACAAATGAAGAATAAAATCACTCCATTTAACAGCTACAGAAAAACATCAATAACACAATAAAATACTTAAGCATTTTTATTAATATATTTATTCTCGCTGACACGGGAATCATTCTTGAAAATGGTCATAGCACAGACACTTCAATAGACAAGTGAACTATTAGTGCAAGCCCCATCGTAGCACAGAGCTTAACATTCTGCAGCTTTACTATTAGACAGCCTTCCAAAAGAAAACTGCCCTGTAGCAGTCTGTGTGCTGTTACTACTCTGACTGCTGCAGGAAAACATTGAATTAAACGTCTGTATAGATTCCCAGGCGCTGAGCCTCTCTGATCAATGTTACCCTGCAGAGATATCTGTCACTCCACTACTATTCGCTCTCTGCAGTGTGTGTGTGTGTGTGTGTGTTAGAGTGTGTTTGTATGTGGGATTGTGTGTTTGTGCCACTGAGTTACTGGGAACAAATATATATCACTAAGTTCTTACAGTTTATACTGATCCTGGGATTTTGTATGATGTCTAATTTTTGGGAAAAGGTGCCTATCTACATATACACACACCCATTACCAATTGTACAGCCCCCATGTGACTGCAAATTCGGAGAATGAAACAGATTGTAGGATTGGTTGCAGAGTGCAATGTCAAATAGTGAACATCCATCAAAGCGCATTACTGTAAATCAATAGAAGAGGACATATCAATAATGTGCAGCCACACTGCATGGAATATCCAGACAAGAGGGGCTATTCAAAGTTTTAGAGTGAAGCTGGGTACACACTACTGCATGATGTGATATATTTAACAATTTTACTAACGACAGTCATAAGATACATACTTGGCTGCGCTGTGAATTTCTTCTTTCTTTATCACCTGTTCTTTTTCTTTTGACATTCTTCCTTTGATCGGTAAAATTAGATTAAATTGATTAGATTAATTGATAAAAAAATCAAATTTAATTGAAATGATTCACCATGATTGTATACGCTGATCAGATATCTCTGCAAATACTTGTTTATTGTGTGATCAGCACGATTAACACCGTGTAGTTTGTACCCAGCTTAAGGGCAAAGGTAGACCTCAGCAAAACCGTCTTGAAGTGCAGGGGGGGAGGCGAATGGAAATTAGGATTACCGTATATACTTGTGTATAAGCCGAGTTTTTCAGCACATTTTTTATGCTGAAAAAGCACCCCTCGGCTTATACTTGAGTGAGGGTCCCACTTACCTGTTCTTTGGTGTAGTGCGGGTGTTCTCCGGTCTCTCCTGCTCATCTGCTGGCGCCTGTCTCCCCCGGGGTGTGCGCTGTACAATGACGTTGAGGTGACCTTAGGTCACGCAACGTCTTTGTGCAGCGTGCAACGTGAGGGAGAGAGCTAGAGGCAGAGCTGCGGGGCAGAGAGCCTGACACAGACGCAGGGACCACCGGAGGGACAGCAAAGATAAGTTCAATGTTGCAACCAGGCTGGGAAGGGGCAGAGACTGGCAGGACGCATATAGAGGGGGCAGAGACTGGCAGGACGCATATAGAGGGGGCAGAGACTGGCAGGACACACAGAGGGGGCAGACAGACTGGCAGGACACACATAGAGGGGGCACAGTAATTATGCTACAAGATAGTTCCAAAACCCCAACAGATTCAAATATCTGACATAGGCTAATTATAAAGGGCTTGATCCAGACCTACGCTCCGGTGCGTTTTTACGATGTTCATAAGCGTAAAACGGCCTTTTGTAATTACTGCGCATGCGTACAGTATGGGTTACGAACTGAAAAGTTAGGGTTTGCTGAGTGTAAGAAGAAGGTAAAACTAAAAACGAACAAGGGAAGTGCCTAGGGGAGTGTATCGTAGGCACGCTGGCGTAAATACGCTACGCATATGAGCGTTTTCATGAGTGTAGGTCTGGATCAGGCCCAAATTCTTTATAAGAGCTCAAAAATCACTTTTGCATTTAATCCTTTAATAAGAGCCAAATGGGTCCTAAGTGTTTAAACTACAATTGTCTAACGAAATAAATGGCACATGACGGCAGAGAATCCAAATGGATTACTTATAACATTAAATCATTGCACTGCCTTGGGTCTAAAACATTTGATTCAATGAGGCCCCCCATTTACAGCATCCAGTAGGAAACATATTTCATAATTATAGTGCTAAATCAGGACCAAACGAGTCCTTTACGTTTTTTCAGCAGATATCTAGCCGCACAAGTAAATGTAAACAAGAAAGTCCAAGCATTATATGTTCGTACAAGCACCCAGTATGTAAGCCCCACTGCCGACCATAGCAGTATCGTAAGTCTGGATCTAGCCCTTTGACACTGGTCTAGTTTGCATAAATCGCATCCCTCCCAACATTTGCAAGTCCGAAAACGGAACAAATAAGTCCTGCCCAGCCCACCCAAACTCCACCCCAGTCCCGTGCAAACTCCAACCTGCTCCCGACCAAACTCCTCCCCATTTGTTGCTCTGCACAAGACAAAATAAAAAGAGTAATAAAGAACAAAACAATAAAAAAAAACGGCTTCCAGTCTAGTCTACTTAGTGGGACAAACTGGAAGGCGGGCAGGACAGCAAGACACCTGAATTGTCTGATCTGTGATCAAAACTGGAAGTCTGGAATCAGCCCTAAATAAGATTACGCACCACTAGTCCTTATGAAACCAGTTACTAAGATATAGAAAGCGTGAGGTTTACTGTCCATATATCTGCAGAGAGTGTGATTAATTTTTGAATGCTAAACTTTCTTTAAGATGAGTTCTGGTGCAGAAGCGCAGGACGGTGGCCAATCACAAGCCGGAAACCGCCGCAATACATGTTGGCATAAAGTTTTTGTTGTACAATATTTAGTGAAGCCGTTTTCAGTGCTGCCAGGTATGATTTCTACAAGGTTGCTTTGATATAACTACCCATGATATCAATAGATCATTGGGCACATTTTTTATTTTCACACCCATTGTGAGCTTCAAAGATATGAGGCGAGGAGAAAGTGTGTTAATTATTAATATGTTTCCCATGCAGAGCACTGACAGCATAATTTAATAACAGAAGACTGAACCTGCCCTTATGTTCTGCAGAGAATTTTTTAGAGGAAAACTGCGTTCGCCTTAAATCAAAACCATAAATCTGCTTTTCCTGCAATCTGTAATGTAATCCTGTTCTTCAGTAGGGTTTAATTTCAAGCCATTTTAGCTTTTAAATGGAAAAAGAAATAAAATTTCTTTGATACTTAGAGAAAAAAAAGGAAGGGGAGGACGATACCTGAATGTCGATCTTTCCATTGCCAACTTCCCTGGTGATAGCGCTTGCTTGTAGTTTCAGACTGAGAAAAATTGCAATCCTTTTGCTGGAGGAGAAAGATCTTTGGGCTCGTGCGGAGTTCAAGGTTAAGAGAAATACAGGTGGAAAACTTGCACTTGGGCAACACCATTTTAGGTTATTTTAGGTAGATTGTGTCAGCGTTACTACACATGCGCAGTCCGTAACTATGGAAAAATACGCACCTAAGAAGCCTCAGTTTCTTAGGTGTGAATAAGAGCCAGGAGGTAGATCCAGAACTACGTCCGACTTCCATAGACGGACGTAATTCAATAAACAATAGCTACTGCGCATGCGCGGTAGCTATTGTTTATTGAATTACGTCCGTCTATGGAAGACGGACGTAGTTCTGGATCCGGCCCCATGTTTCTACATACCTCCCAACATTTACAACATTGAAAACGGACCAACCCCTTGATCTGACTGCCTGGACCCCCAAACTCCTTACAGACCCACCCAAACGCCACCGAAACCTGCCAAAACTCCATTTATTTTTGGGTGGCCGCACAGAGAAATTGAAAATAGTAAATAAAATAAAATAAATAAACCACTTATTGGGACAAACTAGAAGGTGGGCAGAACAGCTGGACAGTCCCCCGAATCCAGGACTACCCCACAACCATGCATTATGGCACAAAGAGCATATTGCTTACTAACATTTCTTAGCTCCCTGAAGGCTCACAAGGCACATCTGTGCTTCCCAATGGCTGATGGGAGAAGCTGCTGCAGCAGAGCATGCACAACGGCTGGAAAATTGTCCATTTTACATATTAATGACACCACAGATCTGCTTAATAGGAGAACAGTGACCGGGGTGCATGGGAAAACACAGGAAGAGTGCAGCAGTTGGAAACCATGCAGCTGGCTGGACAACCGGTCATCAGAATTAATTAACTAATTGGATTTCTTTATGGGCCTATTTTCATATGTAGACCTGGGGCTGTAGTCCCATCCACCCCATTATTAATTCGGCCCTGTATACTCCTTTGACTAATCGTAAAATACAAACTATGCCTATAGTGTTATAGGGCCTGATTCACACTTAAGAATCTGCGTAGATTAAGGTGCATATATGTAAGAACGGATGCACTGCGCATGCGTAGTAACTTTTATACGCTGTTTACGCTGGTCTTACGCATGCAAATTACGTCCTTATCCATTACGCACCTAAAGTCTCTAGGTTCATAGTAACATACGCAAAAAGAGGCGTTCGGTGAATAAGTAACTCGGCAGATACGCAGATTTGGGTGGAGAGAGGCATTTAAATGACCAAATGAAGGTGCGGTTATGCAGTTAAGTTCTTAAGTAGACGCCCTACACATTCAAATGCGAACCTACGGTTATGGGAGCCCTATGGCACTCGTAACTCACATAAGAACCTAAAAACCGGGGGCATGCTGAGGGAGTTGCCTTGCTATTAGGTGCCTATATTTAGGAACCGATCACGTTCTTAAGTGTGAATCAGGCCCAATAATAGCCAAGTCTAACTGACTGGTGACTGTAATAAGAACACAAATATAACACACATTAAAAGGGAATTTAATACAATTTTTATACAAACGTCACAATGAACTCAATTCACAACTCTGTTATTTTTACTTACATGCTTATTTCTCAGTTCAGTGCTAATGCGCACATGTAGTAAATATTTTACGCCATCTACGTAACGTTTTGTTACGTAGATTGCGTACATGCGGTCTTAAAGACGAAATGCTACGTAGATAGCGTAAATTATTTACTACGCGTGCGCATTAGCACTGAGCTGAGAAATAGGCATGTAAGCAAAAAAAATGGAGTTGTGAATCCAGTCCAACGTTATTGCATTAAGAAAACAACAAAAACAGATCCAGCTGTTCGGTAAATCAATGTCAACAACTTATCAGTTACAGACTAATCCTCCTAAACTGACAATCTTTCAGAACGTTATTACTTTTTGCTAGCTTACTGTTTTTTCCACAACCCCGTATTCTGTGAGGTTACAGAGAGATATCATCAGAAACATCAGAGAAATATAACCAGTCTTATCTTTAGTAGACAGTGTACCGGTCGTTCCACAGATACACAATCCAGTTATGTGGCAGGACGTAGACATTTAGAGGCAGCGGGCCGTATTTAGAGATCCGTCGGCGATCGGGCTGCAAATATACGCAACTAAGTGGCAGGTCGGAGCAGGTTACTCCCACCAGAAAAAACAGTCACTCCCCTCGCAACCTCCGGCCAGACCTAAACTTCCACCTGCATTGACTTGCCCTATCTGGCCGCACTCACTTCCGGCCTTATGTGTATTAGTTGCGTATGTTACCGGCCGCAACTCTGTAAGCGCGCCCACTTTCCCTCATCTCAATGCCTCCCCCCGCCCATTTCTATGCAAATCCTTAGGTCCGTATATTTTCCGTCCCTTAGCCATTTCCGACCTTAACTTCAACGTAGACGGCGTATCACTATTACTACGCATGCGCAGTTGATGCAAAATCGATCCAATCCTAAAAATACGCACGGAACTTTAGTTAAAACCAGATCTCTGAATACGACCCAGCGTCCTTTAAACCATGGTAACTTACATACAATGCAGTTCATGCAATGTCAGGGGTGTCGGAACAGGGATTGGTAGGAGGTTGATTCCCCCTCCCCCTCAATGTAAAAGGTTTAGATGGGCACAGCTGTACCCTTTGTTATGTCTGCGTTCTGACCAAGATGGAGAGCACTTGTCTTGGCACGCACTTAGTGCACATTGACTATGTCCTTCCACTCCCCCAACACACCCCTCTGAGTGCAAGCTCTGAACGCCAGGGTTGCGCTATGATCTGTATGGGACGTGCCAGCGTGCTCTCCAGTTCTGAGCATGCGCAGTAGCAAATCAGGCAGAGAAACGTCACACCAACTGTCGTACACTCTGATCTGGATCAGGCCAGTGAGTTCCTCAACCTCCATTTATGTAAAAGGCTTCCTGGTTTCTAAATAGGTGTTCAATAATATCACCTCTCTTCCCTAATCAACATGCACACCCCTTCCCGCACTCTCCTTTCTACTAACCAGCGCTGTCTGACCTCCTTACTGATCACCACATCTCATGCCCGTATCCAGAACTTCTCCCGTGCTGTACCTCTGCACTGGGATGACCACCCTTCTTTAGTCAGACTCTCCCCCACATTGCATGTCTTCAAGCGCTCAATCAAAACGCACCTGTTCAGGCTAGCCTGCCCCTCCTCCACTTAACATCTTCACTGCATTCTTCATCTATTTCTTCTCTTCCTTCCCACTCTCCTCCACTCACACCAGCAGTCCACTTCCTTCCTCCTCCTTATGTCTTCTGTAAGTTCATCCCTCCCATTTAGTGTGCTAGCTCACGTGAGCAGGGCCCTCCATCCTAGTGGTGTCCCCTCCTCCACAACTTCCCCCTCACTTCATACATATATATATATATATATATATATATATATATATATATAAATCACTTGTAATCAAACTTACCCTTCAGATGTCTCCACAAAAACTGCCTTACATTTTTTTTAAGCCATTCTCTTATTGCCTTCATCAATTCTGAGAAAGTCATAAATGATAAGACCTAGGGCCGGATTTAGACCTCCACCTGCACGGAGGTCTGTCAGTCCCCACGGAAGACGAGAGTACACTCACTGTCCCTCCCCTCTCTCCTGCGGACACTAGCTCCAGAAAGGTAAAACCCTGCCCATACTGTAAAATTTAAATGCATCCATCCGTTCACTTTATGGAGTTTATGGCAGGCGGAGGGTATGCTCCGAAGTAAGTTCTGGATGCCTGGATATATGTACCGTACCATCTGGCCAGAAAATCAGCCAAATTGCACAAGTATCTTGCAGAATCCAGATGACCCTCCTAACTATGAATCCGGCCAGATTGAAAATTCTATATTGGATAAGTTAGTTTTGTTACACTTTTGTTATAACAAAATGAACTTAATTTAGGATTTTCACTAGATCTTATAACCTAATGTTGCTGGCAATATTATGGATCGCCTATTTAGCAACAAGGGAGCCTTTCATATAAAAAGTGAGCTTGGAGAACTCACTGTATTTGTTTATTTACTCCGCCTAGTCTTTGTGTTCACTTTGTTACTGCTTTTAATAATTTCACTGTTTTTAATTAAATCTAAATAAAGTGTGACATTTCATTCATTTGGGGTTACTCTAGGAAGAGGAAGTGCAGAATTGAGTGATCTTCCTTCTTTCTCTTTTGGTTTTGGATTTCAGTTCATTAGATCACGGCGGCACTACATGGACTATTGATCTTAATACTATTAAATGTAATTGGTCTTAGTGCTCATCCTTTATAGCGTTCCCCTTCCTGGTGCAGACTGGAATTTTTTCTCTCTCTGAGAGGGTTGATTGTCTGTCAAACAACTCTTCCATAGACAAAGCTCTATGCCGCTGATACCCTTCCGTACTAATTTGCTCATGCAATGGGATGATGGACTTCTTTTCATACATTTTATTTTATTTACTTCAATAAAATGGAAAAATGGAGTTTTATTTAACTTTTTTTTTCTTTTTTATCATGTCTATATTTGAATTTAATGGGCTCGTGTAAAGGGGGATCCAGTCTCCATACAGAAAATGCTGTTTCCGAGTAATAATTGACGGTCGTTCTATATTATTTTTATAACTTCTGGTTGTGTCAAAACTATAAGTCTGACTCACACTTAAGAACGCGTTAGGTTCTAAAATATATGCAACTAGTAGCAAGGCAGCTCCCTCAGTACGCCACCGGTTTTCAGGTTCTTAAGAGACTTATGAGTGCCATAGGGCTCCTTAACTGTAGGTTCGCATTTGTGTGCGTAGGGCGTCTAATTACGAACATGACTGCATAACCGCGTCTTTTGCTCATTTAAATGCCTCCCTCCACCAATCTTCTTATCTGCCGAGTTAATTATTCGTGGCACGCCCCTTCCTGCGTAAGTCACTATGAACCTCAAGACTTTAGGTTCGTAGTGTTGAATCACGGCATTTGTGTCCAACGTAGATTGCGTAAAAAAGTTACTACGCATGCACAGTATATCCCTTCTTAAATATACGCACTAGGGGGTAGATCCAGAACTACGTTTGCCGTACGTTTATTCGCGTAGCGTATTTTCGTGTGCGTACCTTCTATACACTCCCCTAGGCACACCCCTTGAATGTACGTATTTTGTCAAGATACGCTTTCCAAACCCTACCTTAACTTTTGCCAACGTAACCGCAGTGATCCGCACACGTATGTATGGGCAACACGTATTTACGTAGCTAAGCACGCCCATACTGTACACTTTAAATACAAACCCCCGCCTATTTAACGTATTTCAGACGTATTTTGGACTCACGTAAAATTGGCACGCCCACACGTAAGTATTTACGTGACACATATACGTGAATGGCCCATACGTTCACAATTACGATACGTTACTGAGCGTATTTTCTATGGTGCGCATGCGCAGTACTAACCAAAAGGCGTTTTTACGCCTCTGCCACATGTAAATTCGCTCACAAGCGTTGTTCTGGATCTGGGCCTAGATTCTTAACTGTGAATCAGGCCCAATGTAGACAGTACCCAACTTTGACAAAATAATATAATTATTGGTGCTAGAAAATAGATGGAAGCTAAGGCTTAACAGTTTGTATAGAAATGGTCTATATAACAGCGCTTGAGCCACTAGAGTAGGACAGCAATACTGCAGCATGAGAAAGGCTCACCAAAAAAACTAAATTAGAAAGCAACAAAGTTTAAAAACTGTTGCTTAAAAGTTTTTGAGAGTAGTTGTGAACCCTAGAAAAGGAGCAAGTTAGCGCTGTTTGTTACTACGCAGTCTTTGGGCCTGATCCAGACCTACGCCGATGCGCTGTGCTTACTAAAGCACAGCGTATCGGCGTTCACTTTCNNGCACGCCCACACGTAAGTATTTACGTGACACATACGTGAATGGCCCATACTTCACAATTACGCTACGTTACTGAGCGTATTTTCTATGGTGCGCATGCGCAGTGCGTACCAAAAGGCGATCTCCGCCACGCGTAAATTCGCTCACAAGCGTTGTTCTGGATCTGGGCCTAGATTCTTGACTGTGAATCAGGCCCAATGTAGGCAGTACCCAACTTTGACAAAATAATATAATTATTGGTGCTAGAAAATACATGAAAGCTAATGCTCAATAGTTTGTATAGAAATTGTCTATATAACAGCGCATGAGCCACTAGAGTAGGACAGCAATGCTGCAGCATGAGAAAGGCTCACCAAAAAAACTAAATTAGAAAACAACAAAGTTTAAAAACTGTTGGTTCAAATTTTTTGAGAGGAGTTGTGAACCCTAGAAAAGGAGCAAGTTAGCGCTGTTTGTTACTACGTAGTCTTTTTTACAATGATTATTAAAAATTGTAAAGCGCTACATAATATAGGGCTGGATCCAGAATTAAGCAAAACAAACTATTTCCACATCCCAAACTCTGTGCGTGTGTTCTGCACATGGTGGTTACACAACGGAACACACTATGAACGATTCTGGATGACACATTGTAAGCCTTTAAAACGGCAGAAGGTAAGCACTCCTCCATTATGCACCAGCTCCATTTTGCGTGGCGTAAAACTTAAGGTCCAGGATACAAAACTTCCGTCTGTGTCTGGGGGGGGATTTTCCCTTGCAGGTATGGATTATAGAATTGCGCCTTGCATTAAGTTCTATTCCACTGTGAAGACTTATTAGCATTGAGCCTGATCCCCCCGTGTGAGCGTAGTTACACACAGTTACGCCGGCTGAAGGCGCTTACACAGGAGCGTAATCTGTTAAACCCTGCCCTCACTACCTAATTACCCTCCCTACCCCCCGCTTACCTTTCTGTAACTACAACGCAGTTACGGCGCAGCACGCCCCATCGTACCGTACGTAACTATATTGTAGTTACGGACGCATGATTCATGATTCAATAAGCCGTTCTTACGCATACGGCCGCCATAACTGCTAATCTAAGCCATTGTGCGTACTTAATTCGGGATCCGGTGCATAATGACATTAAAAACAGTTAATCACATTCTTACTATGATTATGTAAAAGAGGTGCAGGCAACCTGCTGCCCTACTGTTCTGAAACTGTTCTGAAACTACAAGTCCCATCATGCTTTCCCAGGTATCAGCTTGTGGGGCATGCTGGGACTGGTGTGCCACAGGCAGCCTATGACTTGTAAAGAATGTACTACAAGAATGTTAGATAAAACACGATTGGTTGCTATTGACAGCACTTTCATTTTTGTAGGCTTTATGAAATATACATCTATGAGGTTTTTTTAATTCAATAAACAGACATCTACTCCAATTTTGGCATGTATTATAAAAAAAATGATAAGTACTTGTCACACCCAATTAAATATCTATCAAGTTATAAAAAATGTGAATGGATGTAAATTAATACGCTCAGATTCCCTCCCATACGGCATGTTCAGGGTCAATACTAAGAAAGAGGAGCTGGTAAGAGGATCCCATTTATCATTTGTTGGAGCAGCTAAATTCTTAGATTAATCCATCTCCCCAGACATGGGCTGCAGCTGACAATACAGCAAGTCATTCATCTCACTGCTCTAGTTAAAGCCTGCGGGAAGAGCTCACAGGTCCATGTAAGATGCACCTTACCCCCTACTACCATGCATGGCTATGGAAAGAAATGAATTACAGAGTGCTGAGCTCTGGAATCGAGAAACTCCAACTATGATCCATAAATTGTCCTCACAGTCCCTCAACTGAGATTTAGGAATTTATATTAGCAGGGCTGGCCCACCCGTCAATTTCCAGATATACGGGAACTGCGTATGATTTATCTTGCGTATGCAAGCTGGACTCGTAGTTCCCCAATGCCTGGAGAGTGGCAGGTTGGCCTGGCCTGTCTTAGATGTCCAACAATTCTAAAGTAACACAATATACTGCATACAGGTTTGTGACGTTGGATCAGATGTTGCAGTGTTGCTATGACGTGGAGTCTTATATATATATGCCATATTACAGGGTTGCCGAATTTTTAGAGCTTCCCTCCGGGAGAACACAGAGAGAAGCCATAGATTAATGCAAGAGGTGGGGCTTAATGACGCAATTTATGCAAATCGTGTCATTTAGCCACGCCTCTGTCAATCACTCCTGTAATCTCTAGCGTTTCAGGGGATGGGCGGGGCTTGATGACTTGCGGCTGCACTAAACTGCCCACTTTCTCTTTTAAACATAGTGAAGCAGCCTGTCCCACTAGAGCAGACACACGGAAACAGGCGCAGGTGGATGGGGAGCCTTGCGTCCGACTTTCTGTGCTCGCTCCCATTTTGTACATGGAAATCCTGCTGCTTTTCCTCTTATAGGTGGAAGCACAGCTCTGGACATATGCTATATGTACACTGAGCATTAAAACATTAAAGTGTGTTATCACACTTTAATCACCAATATATTACCCAAACCGGATCTGTGCAATCCTCTGTCAGCGTCGGAGATCCTCCGCAGCAGCTCCCTCTTATGCTGGTGTGACCCCAAGGTCAAGTCACCACCATTCAGTGAGAGCACGCCGCAGAGGAGAGGAGAGGAGAGGAGGAGCTTCAGCAGGGTAGGTTTTTAAATGGGAGGTCGGGGTGCACCTAGGTGAGATGGGGGCCAAGGGCTAAAATTATGCCCCCACCTCCAATTAAAAGTTGTGACGCTTCTGGGAACAGAGAAACTTGAGCAGAAGACAAACACAGTGTTTAAGTGTCTATAGTAATCGCTGCATCAGCATCTCCCCTATAAATAAATGGGGTAGCTCGCTGTGGAAGCCTATAAGGCTCTTTTGTTCCTGTATGCTACATTAGTTATTTATGTCTCCTATTTTCCCACTAACAATTAGGAAATAACCTTATATCATCTCATCTCCCTCAGCGCCTCTCTCAGACAGACCCAGCGCTCTAGATGAGACATAGATGCCCCCGTGTAGCAATCCGTGACTGCGTGATAGTGATAATAAAACAGGGGGCTGAATACAACAGACATGTTGTCAGTGCCATACATCACAGCATTCATGCAAGAAATAAACTAACACAAACCAATTAACCAGCAAAACAACCAACAAAATAACACTTCTGCATGAAAACAAAGCTGTCATTATGTCCTCACTTGTCATAACCAGGCGGAAATAGAACACATTCCCATGGATGTATTTCTGGATTACATCAGCTTTTTATGCCTCTGTTCCAGTTAGCAGTTTCAATTGCACAGAAATTCATGGTACGTTCTATGACAGCACTTACAGCAAGAACATCAGCAATTTACCAATAATATTTATATGAGATGATGTGTTTGGAGAGCTGCATAAAATACCAGATATAAATGAAGCTTCAATAGATTTGTATTTCCACTCTCAGAGATGGAGGAAAGTTTATTGGTATAATAAGTGGTATTGTAGCGGTGTGGGTCCCTGCAAAGAATGGCCTTATTTTGATAGGGCTGTTCTCTCCCAGCCAGTTTTGAACTGGTTGGGATATTGATTACTTATGCCTTGAAGAGGCATAGCAATTGATCCCCGGAGCACCGAACACAGTGCTCCGAAAGATGAGTAGCTAAACTAACCCCAACCGTTCCCCTAATTCTAACCCTAACACACCCCTTCCATTACCCTAACCCTAACTCTCCCTTCCCTGCAGCCTGACCCAAACTCTCCCTTCCCCGCAGCCTGACCGAAACCCTCCCTTTACCGCAGCCTGACCCTAACCCTCCCTTCTCCCTAGCCTGACCCTAACCCTCCCTTCTCTATAGCCTAACCCTAAGACCCCCCCTCCCCGCAGCTTGACCCTAACCCTCCCCTTCTATAGTCCTAACCCTAATCCTCCCTTCCTAAGTGCCTAACCCTAACCCCCCCAATACTAAAATGCCCCGGAGAGGTTAGCTGTCAGTGGCGGGAAGTAACTTTCCGTTGTCTCTATTTTGCAAAGCGGCCATCGGATCGGAGTCTGCAACCGTATTGTACTGTAGTATATATAATAAGTGTCATCAGTATGTGCAATGCTCATTTACAGTCAGAGGTGGATTGACCAAAGGTCTTACAGGGATGCTCTCTGTATTGGGTGGCGGTCACTAGAATGCTACCTGCATTATATAGAGGTCACTATAAATCTCTTTATTGTACTGTGAAATACTAGTCAGTAGATTGCTTACTCTGGGCCTGATCCAGATCTCCATCCAACACCCGACTTCTGCAAGCTGCTTGCGGAAGTCGGAAATGCTCCAAGCAACGGATCACCTTGCGCACGGAATGCTAGGAGATTTGGCCAATGGGGCGTTTGTGTCAAGGAGGGCAGTAATAGGCATGCAGAGGATGGTGAGTAGGCGGCGGTATGCACTTTTGCATGGATCTGCATTTGGACGGAATCGGATTTATGCAGAGAACTTAAAGTAGGGTGTAAGTGTCTATAACGCCTTACGTTAGAGAGGAGTGACATGGGAGTGACTTGAGAGAACACATATGGAGGTCTGGATCTGGCCCTCTCTGCTAACCCCGCTTACATTATTTTGCTTTCCACATCTGGAGTTGATCTCGCCCACATGTGGCCACTTACAGGTTTTTTTTTTCCAGGATCCCTTCACTTTCAATTCCCAATCTGCCCCTGTTTACAGTGGAGTGCATTCCGGAATGCGTAATAACTATCTGAGCCGCTATTAGAATAGCATCAGCGCGCTTCACGCTGCTTCCACGTCTATGCAGGTAATTGAATACTAAGCTTTATACATACAGTTGGGGCTTACATAAACACAAGTCACTTGAAATAAAACAACTGACAAAATCTTTTTTTCATTTGTTTAGACTCATGGACAGATTCTAACAATATTGTCTGGACACAGTAGTGTGGACAAATCTAATGTTATTTAAAATGGAGTAAACAAGCTAAAGCATACAAAAAATATGATCCCTCTTTAAATCAGTTTAACAATATGAATAAAAGCCTGTATTTGCCATCTCATCAGGTTTACTAGGTTGACCTACAGGAATGATGGTACTCTATAATCCCCATCTTTTCACCTTTTTACCACAAAGCATCCCCGGAGAACGATGTAAGGGACATGAATACTCACAGGAAGAGTGAATGCTGGGGAAACTCTTTCTCCCCTCCGATACAAGGCTAGCGTCTCCTGTGCAGTGCATCTCTTCATTAGACACCCCGTCAGGAAAACAGCGATAAAAGAAATCAGGACGGGGTCTAAAAGATAAAATAGAATAGAAGATAGAATATTAACTACTTTTATTTATCAATACTAAGCATCAGTTTTACTGTTTTCGTCCTCGCTTTATTTAAATGTCTACTTGAAAAATTAACAGGTATGGGAGAGAAAATTCAGTATATTAAAATCATTATTTTCAACCTGACAGTGTGGAGAATGCCCCCCCAAAGAAAGGTAAAGTCATGTTTACTTCACCATTATTCTCAGGGCATGAAATTGTCAGGAAGCGAGCAGACTGTCTGGTTTTCAAGGAAAATCAATGAAGAATAATGAAGACATTACACAGATATGTAGGAAGACTTTCACGCAGACATTTATAATACACTGATAAGAATACTCCTCCGACTTCCAGGAAATGATTTCTTAATGATACAAATAAAGGACGTTTACACTCCAGCAAATGTGCAACATTTTTATTAAAAAGTTGGGAAAACGTGACGGGATTCAAAGCTCTGATATTTCTGCATTTAGAAAGTTTAACACATAGGGCTTCCAGCACGGAAATGGATCCTCAGGATACAGGCTTCTGCGCTGGAAGCCTTTCCGACATTGGTGCGGGACGAGTCACCACGTGTACAGCAGGTAGGTGTGGTGGCACGTATTTAAGCCCTAACGTAGGTGCCTTATTACTGGCCTCATTTTCCAAGGGGCCGGTGCGTAATTATACAGATAGGGGACCGTATTCAGAGATCCGTTTTCGAGGGGATTTCCGTGCGTATTTTTAGGATCGGATCAACTGCGCATGCGTTGTAACTTTATTTACATAAGTTACGTTGAATATACGCTCGTAAGTGCTTTAGGCACGGGCATGTGAATCGCACTTTGGTACATACGTGCGGATGGGCGGCGTAGAAATATGTACTTACAAATTGACATAAAAGTGGGTGGGGGAGGCATTTATATGAATGCATGGAGGCGTGGATATTAAGAATCGCACGGACGGAGCACATATACGCACGTAAGTACACACGTAAAACACAAAGTGATCTAGGGACCCGTAAGTCACCGACAGCACGTCCGGGAGAGGGGAGTGTCAGGGTTGTTGGTGGGTGTTTCCTTGCTCAGGCCGTGCGTATAATTGCGTTCTCTGAATACGGCCCAGGGTCCCGTATGTACGAGAGGAGTGATCTCCCTTTGCACGTATGCAATTTAGGATCACACATTGATCGAAGTTCCAACTAAGGACTTCTGCATCCGGCCCAAGATGCATAGGGATAAGATAAAGCAGATTGCACTCGTTCAGGTTGCACATGCACATATGCAGAATGCTAAGAAATGAACAGGCTTGTCCCCCAGCTTCAGTAACCTACCTTCCCACTATAAGTTTGATTGTATTGGTGCAAACCCCATTCAGTGCCAGTGCTAGGGAGACAGCTGTATGGGAGAGAGAGAACACATGTTGACATTGGTTATTATCATGACACTGTGTCTGGAGGCAGAAGGGCCTCATACAATGACCCATAAAATCATTTCCAAGCAGGTGCTGAATAGGCAGTAGAATTACTTCATTTTAATTGTACATTATTTATTCAAACAAACTTACATTTAGGGCTAGATTTACTAAACTGCAGAATAAAAAAAATTGTAGATGTTGCCCACAGCAACCAATCAAATTCTAGCTCTTATTTTCCTATTACCTACTAGAGAATGTCAGCTGGAATCTGATTGGTTGCTATGGGCAACATCTCTCTTTTCCTTTTCCGCAGCTTAGTTAATCTAGCCCTTAAACTCAAAGTTCAACAGACAAGCTCAATAGTCAACGTGTTACAACATTCAGATAAAAAGATCCACGTTGTCATTTTTGCAGCAGTGACTGCTGCTCTGTCGAAAATCAACACATTTTGTACCAGCAAACCACACCCCGCGAGCATACAGACTTACAGTAGGTCTAGATTTACTAAACTGCAGGAAAGGAAAAGTTTAGATGTTGGCAATAGCAACCAATCAGATTTTAGCTCTCACTTTAATATTACATACTAGAAAATAGCTGCAAGAATCCGGTTGGTTGCTATGGGCAACATCTCCACTTTTCCTTTCCTGCAGCTTAATAAATCTGGCCTTTAAGGGGAGGTGGACAAATAGAAGACAAGAGGAGGAGGACTAGGACTGCTGGTGTGACTGGTGATGGGGAGGAGAGTAAAGTGCTGAATGGGTAGGCAAGTCTGAAAAGTTGGTTTAGAGGGTTGTTTCTTCCCTCCCGGAGATCTCAGAGGGAAGAAATAGATGGCAATATAATGACATGGTTTATGCAAATCACATCATTAAGCCTTGCCCCCTGTCAATTACTACTTTAATCCCTAGTGGTCCAGGGGGTGGGCGGGGCTTGTTGTTATAAAGACCTGTCCATCCCTAGTAACTCTAGGGATTACTATAATGAGAGCCAGGGCGTTTGCTGGCTCTCTCGGAATACCAGGAGAACTGACGAAATTTCAGGAGTCTCCCGGATATTCCAGGACAGTCAACAACCCTGCTGTATGGTGGTCCAAATGTGTAAATGTTAAGGCAAGGTCCTAGGAGTGTAAGTTCCTTGCATTATACTGGCACTATAGGAGGAGGGGGATTACCTGGTATTTTAGTAACAATGGGCCTGATCCAGACCTACGCTGTCATGCGTAGTGTATTATCGCCGAACGTACCACCGATGCACGGCAATAGGCACTCCCCTTGCTCGTACCTAGTTTAGCATCCATACGCTCAGCAAACCCTGCCCTAACTTTTGTGTTCGTTCCCGCGGCCGTCCGTACGTTCATTGAGTATAAACGACGCTTAGCACGCCCATACTGTACAATTTAAATGGCTCCCCCCACCTACATTCCTTAACTCCAGCGTCCATACAAACTTCATACTATAAACACGCCCCGTCGTCTGAAAAAACGCAAACAATACGGACACCAGAATCGCCGAAAAGGTCTTTGGTACGACCGGAAGTTGTCACTATGCACATGCGCAGTGCGTTTTTTCTGCCGTTTTTATGCTTACGATCAGCGTTAGCTCGCATGCTAAAAATGTCATATAAATACAGCTATTCACAACATAACATGAAATATTAAAAACGCAATGTCAATGGCCCAACACTTGAAGCGCTGCTTACCCATACAAGCTTCCTTTATTTCTGTTCTGTCTGTCCGCTGGATAATTTTCACCACAAAAATCACAGCCAGTGGGGTGAGAAACGAAATGGCCTGAGAGAAAAAAAACAGCAGGCTAAATGTGCTTAGTTCACATAAAGGCAGCCATTTTGTGAGGTGAATTAATATTCAGCCAATCACTTCCCTTCAATCAAGTGATATCATCATGACAGCGTCAACAGCTCTGACTAGAATTTAACTTCACTGGGAACCAGCAGTGTCACAAGGCTTGTCAACCAGATCTAATTGTATGACTTTTATTTCATCTCACAAAATTGGCCCCTGTGTGCATCTGACAGATGATGTCTAATGTATTAGTGTTGTTCCTGTTGTTTTATGGACTAATCAGTGTCCAGAATAATTTCACACATTTCACATTTTTGAAGAGCATTAGATACTAAGCAAGAGGTTAGCACACGCATTACAATTTAGAAAATTCATTTTATGAAGATTGGGGTTGGAGGGTGTGTTTACGTCATCTTATGGTTTTGTCTAGTCCAGTAGGTGTGCACTGCTCTACCCAGTGGCTGTGTCTAATTCTGCTTTTATAATATAGAGCCCTATTATGCATCCTTTTAGCATGGTAAAAGAGGAATAAAGAGCTCTTAAAGTATTTATATTATTTGGGGGTTAGTTTGAGTATAATATTATTAAAAATCTTTACCCCTTCCCCCCTAAACTTGCCTGGTTACTTCTCTCTCTCTGAGGCACTGTGAGGCTTACTCACAGAGGATTGGAGCCTAAATTAAGTGAGATCTTACGTAGGTCCATTCATACAGAATGGACTTATGTGGGTGCAATCCTATACTGCGTACACTCCCCTCTCATGCACTGACCATCCAAGTTTGGACCTCTACTTTAAGTCTTATGCACGGTGGGCGGAGGCGGCCCATCATCGGAGTCCAGCATCGATTGTGCTGCATTCCGATGTGTAACGGGCAGGAGAACCGAACAGGATACTTGTGCACTTGTCATGCATAAGTACTCGGTCCTACTTAAATATGAATCCGGTCCAGTGCTTGTAGCCACAGTCTGTCTGTGACTGGGGCGCCAGGATGTAGAGGCATTCTCTTCCCTGCTTTAGTGTTCCAGTCCCAGCTGGGATCAGCACACCAGCGCAATGCCAGCTTTTCGGGAGATTAGACTTCCTCAAAATCAATATAGGCAATGTACCATTTTATGCTCTGTGGGATAAAAATATACAGCACATTATTTATTTATATATTTGTGTGGCTGCCAGCACAAAAAATAAACACCTTTTGTCTTGTAAAAATGTGAGCTCTTATTCAGAGTTTAAAAGTAAGAGAGGAAAGTTACACCTGGGCAAAACCATGTTGATTTCAGGGGGAGTCAAGTTAATTGTATTCTTTGCATGCAGAAATATATCTTGATTGATCTTATATTGATTTGCTTACTGCACACAGATACTGACCAGCTTTACTATCACACTGTTATTTAGACTTGGGATAGGAAACATCACCTCTCAACTCTAATACTTTTTGCAACAGATGGAATTTGACTGCCCCTGAAATCAACATGGTTTAGCCCAGGTGTAACTTTCCTCTCTTAGGGCCTGATTCAGAGATACGATTTCCACGGCACTTAGGAGCGTATTTTTAAGATCCTAGAAAATTCGCAAAACTGCGCATGCGTAGTAATAGTGCAACGCCGTCTACGTAGCGGTTAGGAGCGTAAATTCGCTAAGAGCGTAAGTTTGAATCGCACGCAAGCACTTAAGATCTTAAGTGCAGCGAATCTTTAAGATCTTAAAGATTTGCATGGAAATGGGCGGGGGGAGGCAGGGAAATGAGGGAAAGTGGGCGCGGGCAGACACTTAGGATCTTAAATATACGCTACTACGTCACTTAAGATCTCAACTGACAGCGCAGAGTTAGGGTTAGTCAATGGTGGTCTAAGTTTAAGATCCACCGCTGTTTGCAAGGGGAGTGACTCTTTATGCAGTGGGCTGGAACCTGCTAGGATCTTAACATTAGATGCGTATATTTGCGATCTTTTCGCAATCGCATCTCTGAATCAGCCCCTTATTTTCAAACTCTAAATCAGGCATTGCTCTCTGCTTTGTCCTAAGAAAGTGAAACTTGATATTGGGCCAGATTTACTAAAAGCTGCAGGAAAGGAAAAGTGGAGATGCTGCCAATAGCAACCAATCAGATTCTAGCTGACATTCTCTAGTATGTTATAGGAAAGTGAGAGCTAGAATTTGATTGGTTGCTATGGGCAACATCTCCATGTTTTCTTTTTCCGCAGCTTAGTACATCTGGCCCATAGTCTGAGACAAGCAATTATTTTAAAGAAACGCATCTTAATGTTAAAGGGGATTAAACACTGAACTACACTAAATGGAAAATAAGCATATGTGCTATACTGCTCTCTACAGACACAGTTCTCTGTGTTGTCATATAATATGACTTTTAATGTGTTCATAAAAACATTCAATTTTAATTGTATTTCCAAGTCAAAAACCGACCAATAGTATAAAAGATAAAAAAAATAAAGAAATCATTATAAGGCTATAAATTACTCATTTATTACTCCTTTTGATTGTAATTACTTTATAGGATTTTTTGCACACTGTAACTACACAATGGTTCAGAGCATGCACTGGCAAACCTGCTATACTCCAAGTCTTGTGAAACCAGGGGCCAGATTTACTAAGCTGCAGGTTTGGAAAAGTGGAGATGTTGCCCATAGCAACCAATCAGATTCTAGCTCTCACTTTCCTATTACATACCAGAGAATATAAGCTAGAATCTGATTGGCTGCTATGGGCAACATCTCCATTTTTCCAAACCCGCAGCTTAGTAAATCTGGCCCTAAGATTCCCATCATGCTGTGCCAAGAACCAGTTATACCTATGCTGCTGGAGCATGCTCAGAGTTGTAGTTTCACAACTCCTGGAGTGCTAAAGGCTGCCTATGCCTAATTCAGAGGCATCAATGCTTACTTACAAACATCAGGGTATGTTATCTGATTGTACCAGAGGATTTTTATACAGCCAGATCTCCTCTGGTTGGATTACACGCTGGAAGGGGTCCAGAAACTCTGTGAACCTAGGGGAAGATCAACAAGATTATGGGTAATCCAGTGCAGGTCTCATATTCTTAAATAGAAAAATAAGCCTCATACATTGCTAAAGCATGAAGAAGTAAAAGCACAATGAACCTGATTCACAATTAAGAAGGAGTTAGATGCGGTCAAATCCGCGTCTAACTCTTCTGTCCAGCTCCGCAACCCGGCCCTGTTTTTAGGAGCCTAATGGCACTTGTGCCATAGGCTGCCTTATCTTTCCCTGCGTATTTTCCTGCGTAGGTGTTTCTCTTACCGTGCCCTCCCCGGCTAATTTAAATACCTGCGCCCACTCTTTACCCCAATACCCACTCTTCTTATTTTTCTTTTTTTTTATTAAACATTTTTTATTAAACAACTCACATAGCATACAAAAGGTAACACGTATTCAGTAACAGTATAGTGATAGCATACATGACCGAAAATTCAATACAATCACAAGGCGTAAGTACGTGTTATCACATACTGCATGGCAATTTCAACAATACAATAATTCAAGACATATTGACAGTATATTATTCCAAAGAGAAAGTAAGACATAGTAATGTCAAATCCTCAGTCCCAATATAAGTCATCTTCAGCCCTCTTGAAAAGAAGTATATGTCAGTCACATCCACCCCCAACACTGCAGTACACTCTGGCCTTTCCCCTTTAATTTCTATATATAAACAGGTACGGAAACAAAAACCAGCATCTAAGTACTGTCACTTTCCCAATTATTTAGGAGGTTACTACTACTAGAAGGAGATCGGGGGATCATTTACGTGTTCCCTGAGGAGGTACCATGATGTTTGAGAGAAACCACTATGAATTTGCAGCTTTAAATGTAGAGGAAGGTGATCGATGTACCCCTCCCACGTATCAAAAAAGCTTTCCACCCTCTTTTCCTTTTCCAGTAAAGTTTCAAACCAGTCCATCTGGAAGATGTGGAATAATTTTCCCTTGAAGAGATTAAAGGTGGGGGCAATAGGTGAAAGCCACACTTGTAAAATTGCTTTACGCGCAGCTGCGCTAATTGCCAGGATACGTTTTTTGCCTCCTCTCCAAACTCTCTGGTTATCTGGCAAAATACCCAACATCGCCCATTTGGCATCAAGGGGCAGATAACTAACCAGATGAGAGGTAGAGTAATTACAGACTTTCACCCAAAAACTCCTAACTATAGGGCAGCTCCAAAGGCAATGCATCAAGTCCGCTCCAGACGTACCACATCTAAGGCAGTTTGAAGACTCTAAACTACCTAATTTAAATCTCTTATATGGGGTAAGGTAGGTATGATGATATGTATTCAAGAAGAGTTCAGTATATATGCTGGCTGGTAACAGTTTACGTGACTGGCTAAGGGCCTTCAGTAATTCTGGGACACCGAGGGCAGGAAATATCTTTGTCCATTGACTAAGAAAATAAGACCAGAGTCAGACTCCTCATAGTCATAATTGTCCCTGAGGAAATTATAATGGGTAGAAATAGCATGTTTTTGAGGAGGTGGACGCACCAGCAGCTTGTCCAGGGGATTAGACCAGTCCCCTGGACTTTCTTATTTTTCTTAAAAAAATGCACCTAAGAAGCCAGAGCTTCTTAGGTGTGAATCAGGCCCATTATGTTTAATCTCGTAAAAGACTTAACGGAGGCTAATATACCATACCTTGCCTATAAGGTCTACAGGTGGTACTCTTTACATCAGTTAAGATGAGGAGACTGTTAAGGTCTGAGTTTGGGAAACACTGAACTAGATGTTCACCGAGCTATGTATAAAGACAAATTTCCTATGTTCCGCTGGTATGACCTGTCAGGATCATGGAGACTCCCTAAAGAGTGGGTGATCTCCCTGGCTCCCTAAAGTGTTCTGCAATCTCCCTGCTGCTGATTCAGTTCCAGAAGTCATAGCGGTATGATGACAAAATTTAGAAATAGTGTCCTATTTTATGAGGTCCAAGATGTAATCAAACACTAGCATTTAGCTAAGACAACATGACTTTAATAATGGAGACAGAAATAAAAAATAATAATATACTTTGGCCTCTTGTTTATCATACTGAAAGCATTTTTTCACTAGCAATTTAACAAGCAGTAAATCCTGGTGTTGCTGCCATAGTTGTTGACAAATAGTTTTCCTGGCAACGCTAGACACACCCATAGGTGGAGTTATTCACAGAACACACCCCTTTCGTGGTAAAGGACACACCCCTTTTGTGCAGCACCCTGACTTCACAATCTCCCTGCTATTTATTTACAGAAGTTGGCAACCATGCTTTTGCATTTTTGATGAAATATCATTAAATACCAAAAGTTTAGTATAGTTATTTGTAAATTCGTCATGGACGAAGGCAAACAGGACATTTCTCATATTTAGGCTATCATGCCCCCATCTGGAAACTCATATATACAACAGGGTTGCCAACTCTCCTGGGTTATCAGGGAGACTCCCGAAATTTGGGCAGTTGCCGGTAAATCTCCCGCAAGTCCCGCACCCCTGCCTCTCATTACACCTGGGGGTGGGTGGAACTTAATGACATGATTTGTGTCATCAATCCCCGCCCACCCCTAGGAACACTATGAATTGCGGTAGTAAAGGGCAGGATTGGAGCTTAATAATTGCAATTCGCATAAACCACTTCATTAAGCCCCGCCCCCACACCGGCATCTATTTCTTCCCTCTACACACTACGCGTGCGTAGTAGCTCAATTCTTAAAACAATGTACAGAAGACGAAAACTAATGTAACCTCCTCCTTTGAACGGAGGTTAAACACTGGCATTGAAATCGATTGCGGTAGTAAAGGGCAGGATTGGAGCTTAATAATTGCAATTCGCATAAACCACTTCATTAAGCCCCGCCCCCACTCCGGCATCTATTTCTTCCCTCTACATACTACGCCTGTGTAGTAGCTCAATTCATAAAACAACGTACAGAAGACGAAAACTACGGAACTGTGAATCCAGACATCTCTCTTTTTCTCCACCTGCAAAAATGCAAAACACGTCTAGCTTCACACGTCTTCCTCAGACAGTGTTTAAAGGCCGTTTACATCTGTAAAATGCTAAAATTGCAGATTTTAAAGTAGCGGAAAAACAACCAAATTCTTCACATACCATTAACCTCTTTTTGGCAAGAGCTAGATAAGAGACATAACAAGCTTCACACATGCAGCAGAACAGCGGTTGATGGGAATTAAAACTTTGTTCTCTGTTGATACATAAATCTTCTGCTCAGAACAGGTACCGTTCTCCCTGTCTCACACTAATGAGGGATGTGCAGGCAGCCTGGCAGGAGTGGATATACTCTAATGAGACAGTACAGGAGAGCATTTCCCTACCTGTAATAAGATGTGACTTGTCTGTGCAAAACCTGAGATAGGAGCAGGTGTAGCTGCCAACCACTGCCAGGAGTCAAACACATTCATAGTTAAATGTTCAAGAGATGCCAATCTCCATCTGGCATTCTGAAATGAAGGGGTAGTCACGGTTTGCTAAAATGTCTAAAAAGGAAAAGCAGAGCTGTAGAAACCTTTTAGATTCTGGCTCTCACTTAACGGGTATATGGCATAATAGAAAACAATAGGTTGAATCTGATTGGTTGTTTTGAGCATGGGCCATTTTTTTTTAGCTGTTTGCATGTGTAAAACATCCGTGACCGCGCATGTGCACACTGCATCCTACTTCTTGGATTCTCAGAACTGGAAGCTGGGTGTGGTTATTCTGACTGATGAGTCGAATTGTGACACATCAGTTTCTGGCAAACCAGCCGTGAGGAATTTCATTGCAGCTGCAATCAAGGTAGTATGACCACCACAAGCAATCAGGATCCGAATTGCTCCAATAGCAACAGGTAACCCTCCATCTTCCGCATCCTAGTCCTAACCTTCCTCTTCTATCAACTTAACCCTCCCCTTCTATCACCCTACCGCTTTAACCATAACTCTCCCTTCTATCACCTTAGCCCTAACCCTCCCCTTCTATCATCCTAACACTAAACATAACCCAGAGCTGTAACTAAAAATTTTAACGCCAGGGGCAAAAAGGAAAAATGGCGCCCCCAACCTTAAATTAATAACCAATTTAACCTTAAAAATGAATTTACTGGCATCCCAATTTCACTTTACGCTCTGTATGACAGCTCTTATCGTACACCCCTAGTTACGGCCCTGACGTAACTTTCCACTTCTATGAGAATAACCCTAACCTTTCCCTTCTTGCAGCCTAACCTTCAGCCAGCTGCAGCCTGTCCCCACAGCCCGCTTGGAATCTTTGCTATGGGGCAAGAGTTTAACACCTTCCGCCCCTGGTGCCATTCCATACTTTTCCATATTCCTAGGAAAATGAAAGTGGACACTTTACCAATCTACCTTTCCAGAAGTTATTTCATTAAAGTCACACAACAAAATCACCTAACCTTACCAACTTCTGACTATTCTATACAAAAAAATCAGACTATTGTGCTACAATCTGAATGTTTTTTTTTTTTTGTTGTTTTTTTTTGGGGGG
>WWET01000240.1:88216-103753 GCA_011038615.1 Limnodynastes dumerilii | reverse complement strand
GATTCAGGTGTAGCTCACGTACTTAAGACTGACTTAAATCATTTAATTACGGTTCCATCATGTCCCCCTGTCCTGTCTCAGCACTGTCTTGCCTTATTGTGAAATGCAGCCTTGAAACAGATGTTTGTGTTGTAACAAGTGAAGCACAGAATTCAATCTGGCTTCATTTGAAATAATGTCACTGACGGAGTATAATGAATAGCTTTGAAAATCTGTATGACAGGTCCAAAATGCGATAAATAATCTGGATATATTAACCAAGATATGATAAAAATACAAATGACTATACTGGGTAAAAGAACCAAGGACCCCATAGGGCCGCAGGGATATAAGCAGCAGGTAGGTATTTCACTCTTTACCAGTAGGACAGGGTTAATTTTAGGATTGTTGTGAGAAGTTGTTTCTAACTAGAGGGGAGGGCTAGTTAAGGGCTAGAGTGGCTAGCTTAGCTAGGTTTTTAATGGATAGCTAGCAGGAACCTGTTCCTTTTATCTAGACCAGTGCTCCTCAACCTTTTCTCACCCTCGGCACACCTAAGCCCTTCCCAGAATTCCACGGCACACCAAAAGCTAAATATACACACAAAAAAGCAGGAATTACAAAGTACATACACAGATATTATTTTAATTGTATTTTAATTTGGGAAGGTAGGTCCAGAAGCAGTGATTTGAGGTGTTACACATGCTTTCCTGAAATTCAGTAGCCTATTGGACATTTGGGCAGACTGGATGGGCCAATAGCAGATTCCCCATTCCTACTACATGAGATGAGTCCCAATTAAGGCAATGAGCATGAAAAATCTTTTTTATGTGAACACAAGTTCTGCTTCCCATTAGATTTATCATAATGGAATCATACAGAGACTGGACATGATTTTCCTTCCCAGAATTCCGCTGCACACCTAAGCCCTTCCCAGAATTCCGCTGCACACCTAAGCCCTTCCCAGAATTCCGCTGCACACCTAAGCCCTTCCCAGAATTCCGCTGCACACCTAAGCCCTTCCCAGAATTCCGCTGCACACCTAAGCCCTTCCCAGAATTCCGCTGCACACCTAAGCCCTTCCCAGAATTCCGCTGCACACCTAAGCCCTTCCCAGAATTCCGCTGCACACCTAAGCCCTTCCCAGAATTCCGCTGCACACCTAAGCCCTTCCCAGAATTCCGCGGCACACCTAAGCCCTTCCCAGAATTCCGCTGCACACCTAAGCCCTTCCCAGAATTCAGCGGCACACCTAAGCCCTTCCCAGAATTCCGCTGCACACCTAAGCCCTTCCCAGAATTCCACGGCACACCAAAAGCTAAATATACACACAAAAAAAGCAGGAATTACAAAGTACATACACAGATATTATATTAATTGTTATTTTTTATTTGATAAATTTAAATATTGCAGCTAATAACTTTTTTTTTTTATAACTAATTTAACTATGTTAGCCCCCATCATGTGTCTCCAGCCTCTCTAGTATTTCCCATTCATGTGTCTGCAGCCTCCCCAGTAGTCCCCATTCATGTGTCTCCAGCCTCTCTAGTATTTCCCATTCATGTGTCTGCAGCCTCCCCAGTATAACCAATCATGTGTCTTCAGCTCTCCAGTATTCCGCATTCATGTATCTGCAGCCTCCCCAGTATCCCCTTATTTCCTTAAGGCAAGGTTTTCCAGTGCTTTTTCTCCTATTGGAGGCATTTCACCGTGGCACACTTGACAACATCCTGTGGCACACTGGTGTGCCATGGCACACTGGTTGAGGAGCACTGATCTAGACAGTGCACGATTGGGTGGTACAAGTGGGGAAGGGGATCAGCAAGAGTGTATTGGCGGATGGGGGAACGGGAAAAAGGTGGACTGGTCTGGCAGAACACAACCCAGGATGAATGTGCGGAAACAATACTCTTGTTAAACACATAAATGACTCCGTATCATGATTTCGTTGTCCAGGTGTGCCTGGCTGGGTGGTGTGAGAGTAAACGCTACAACAAAAAAAACAATCTACATGGATGAACCATGTTGCGAGGTAAGAAAAAATAATTACATTTACATGCTTACAGAACACACACATACTGTTCACCTCTCATCCTTCATTCTATCTGCACTTTCTAAACTATAATATTTTGGAAGGGGTGTGGGTCGCTGCTGCGATTGGCCCATTTTTGAAAGAGCCGTTCTCTCACAGCCTTTTCTGAAGTGATCTTCCACAGAACGAACAGGCTAGGGTGAATGGTGAGTATGAATATAATGGTAAGTATGAACATACTCTTACATTACTTTAACCCTAACCTTTCTTTCTCTGCAGCCTAACCCTAACCTTCCCTTACCAGCAGCCTGACCCTAAGACTCCCATCCCCACAGCCTAACCCTAAGATTCCCCTCTCTACAGACTAACCCTAAAACTCCCCACCCCACAGTCTAAAGCTAAGACACCCCTCCTCGCAGCCTAACCCTAAGACTCCCTCCACGCAGCCTGGAACTAAGACTCCTCTCCCCACTCCCCATGGAGTTATACTCACCTCCGGTTGGTGCAGCGTGTTTTCGAAGAATGAATGGGTAAGTATACTGATCGGCATGCTTACCCAATCATAAAAAATCTCAAAATAACACTATTTTCAAAACAGACAGCCAAAAATTAGCTTTTGGCTGTGTCTTTTTCTAAACCAGCATTTTCTTAGTGACAACTCCCACCATTTGGGAAGGTAGGTCCAGAAGCAGTGATTTGAGGTGTTACACATGCTTTCCTGAAATTCAGTAGCCTACTGGACATTTGGGCAGACAGGATGGGCCAAGCGGCTCTTATCTGCTGTCACTTTCTAGGTTTCTATGACAATCTAGGAGAGCTGACATGTATGTTTTAAATACTGTACATGAAAGTCCAAAATTATTCTGTACAGTCATCTAGGATGCGTCGAACAGCCTCTTCTTTTGGCATATAAAAGAAAAACTATTCTGAGCCATAATAAAATAGTTTGCAATACAACATTTTTTGTTCACAGCCTGTAAAATGCCAATTAAATGAATAGCAGATTCCCCATTCCTACTACATGAGATGAGTCCCAATTAAGGCAATGAGCATGAAAAATCTTTTTTATGTGAACACAAGTTCTGCTTCCCATTAGATTTATCATAATGGAATCATACAGAGACTGGACATGATTTTGTTCCTTTTCTGAGACATACAACCCAGCACTGAAATCAAGGTCGTATCTATGGGGCAGACTACCCGTGCAATCACACAGATGACTTAAAGTGCCACTTTTCATTAAGTCACTCTGCCCCTGGGCTGTGGTCACATAGACCACAGCTCACATAGACCGCAGCTCACATTGGACCGTATTCAGACTTCCATTTTCAAACGCGACCGCAAATATACGCACGCACATAGCAAGGAACACCCACCAAAACCCCGGTCACTCCCCTTCTAATCCGTGCTCTTGTAGACTTACACCACCATAGACCACATCTAACTTTCCGTGTGCCGTCCTGTGCGTCTGTGTCCTCCGTACGTGCGTATCACTCGTGCCCTGCCCACTTTCCTTCATTTAAATGCATCGCTCCGCTCATTTTCACCTAAAATCTCCCACGCGTATATTTGCGTTGCATATCCGGACGTATGTACACACGTGCCTATCATACGTCCGTCCGTAAGGCACTTCCGTGCGAATAGTCTACGTCAACAACGTACAAAAAGTTACTACGCATGCGCAGTTGAAACGTATCTAAAAATATGCATGGGAGCCGCCTTGAAAACGGAAGTCTGAATACGGCCATTTCGGATAGCAGATACAACTTCGTCATTAACATAAACAGTACTGGTTATACGCCTATGGGAGCCCTGTAGGACCAAAATTGTTTCATTGAATGATGCTGACCTTACTTATACGCAGCATCATTCATGGAAACAGATTTGGTGCTACAGGAAAGTAATCGATACTGTTTATGTCCATGGCGCAGTTAGGTCATCTTCATTCAAGTTGGGCGCACTGCAGAGGAAGGAGGAAGAAGAGGGAGAAGAAGACAACAACAAAGGTAAGAGAAGCTTAGAATAGGTTATTCAACGGAAAAGTTGGGGATATAGAAGAGGCAGAAAAGGAGACTGGACACATACACAATGGGCGGAAATGAAAGCTGAGCACACATACAATGGGCAAAACACTTATACAAGGGGCAGAAGTGGATGGATGGAAATATACACAAAGGGCACAAGTGAATGTCTGGGCACAATACAAGGAGCAGAAATGGAGGCTGGCACATAGACAAAGGCTAAAAGTGAATGCCTGGCTACATATACAATTCTGCACTGGGTTCTGCTAGGTCTAGAAATACATCTGAATGAAAGGGCTCATCTGGGCTTTAATCCCACTCCCTATATTGTAATATAAAATAAAGTCTAACACAAAAAAGCATTGCTAATGCGTTCTTATATTTCTAATTGAAAGGTGAATTAATATCACATCATCTTTCAATTTCAACAGTGAAAAAAAAATGATATTTGTAAACCAATGGAGAAAGCTCATCCCCTTAATATGGATTTGAAAATTAAATCTATGACAGATTTTCTTCTCTTAATTCAATAAAAAAAAAAAACAAGTCACACTGTATCATTTCATAATCTACTGGAAAGTAGGACAAAATGAAATCTAAATGACAGATACTACTCCACTTGGATTCTGGCTGCAGAATGATTGAAGCTACCATTGATTGGAGATCCCCTTGGCTACTCATCCTATTACATTATTTACCCATGATAACTGTGATGAGATTGGCTAGCAGTAACTCCCAGGGACTCTCTGCTTTCATAACTCATCAGTAGAGATAATAGAAAAAATACCTGTTCAGTAACGCTCATGTCAATAGTAATTTCTACATGAAATACAAAACTCTGTTGAAATGAATGGGATAATGCTATGAAAGCTCTATTAAAATCAATGGGATAACTACAGCACAAAGCTGGTTAAACTCTTATAAGTTAGCCTCCAGTATATTTTCTCAAGGAATATATGAACGTCTCAAGATTGTTGATACACTAAGAAGAAGAATCATCCATGTTGATTAACAGAGGGATGTAGCATCTACAGGCCCTGGAGGTTGTGGGAGCCCCAATGACAGGGTTCATGCTATCGCACACACCAGTTCTGCTCTCTTCACTGCACGCAGTGGCATCACTAGGGTTGTTGTAACCCAGTTCTCTAAACCATGGTGTTACCACAATGGACCTCCTCCCATACAAGATGATAGATATTCCTCAGTATATTATATATATATGTACTGTTACAAGTAAATCATAGTTCCTGTATAATACTCAATGTAATGGCAATATTAGTGACAAACTAGCAACATATAAAATTTTAATTATATCTTTGAATTACCTTTAATATCATACACTGTGCCTGAATGTATCTACATTTACACAGTTTCATGTGATTTAAGTGACAATGCTCCCCTTTGTATGTGCCCAGGCTCCAGTCATTCTACTTTCTCCTCCTTACTTGTATGTTGCCATCCATCCCTTCTTCAGCTTCTATGTCTCTATTCATCCCTTCCCCACTTGCATGTCTCCAGCCATCCCTTCTCTCCAATGTATGTCTCCAACCACCCCTTCCCCCCTTATGTCTTCAGCCATCCCTTCTCTCCTTGTATATCTCCAGCCATCCCTCTCCCTTGTATGCTTCCAGCTTATCTCCAGCTAACCCTAGTGTGTGACATGGACTGATCCCACTAGAGAATCCTATTGCTTAGAATTCTTAAACAATCTGACTGCCACTGGGCTGATCCAATTATAATGGATTCAAGTCGGTGACAAGTTTGCCTTGTTTATCAGGGAGCGTGTGTGCACTGTGCAATGTTACTGGCAACCGGAGTATTAAGAATGTCGCTGGCGATATTGCATAGTGTGTTGCTGGCATTACATTCTAAAATTGTTTCATGTTTTAAATATTAAAGTAAACTAAATTTTAGTCCATACAAGGGTCAGTGCAATAAAATATATCATATAGAAAAACACTTGTAATTACTATTAGAAATGAGCTAAAATTGTTTTCTCATCAGTTAAAATATTTTATGTAACCAGTGCTCAGAAAACAAGGGTGCAATGCATGTTAACTGTATAATGAATTTTCTTTTATATATTTGTCTGGGAGGCACATTAAATGTAACCTTATGACCTACAATGTTCCATCCTCATTCATGCAGTAACCATAATCACTGACAAGGCTCTCCATTTACTAAGTAGATGGCCACATCAGATTCTTAACAGGTCAAAGAATGCTGAAAACACTGAGACCTTTTAACCAATTACAGTGATGCAAATTATTATTATTCAGATATGTCAACATGGCTAATCCAGCATACTTCAAGGTACTTACCTCTTCAAAAACTTTAAAAAAAATGTCACAGTAATGTGAAACTGCAGTATGAAATGATTGTGCAACCTTCTATAAAGACAAACGGCCATATTTACTAAGCTGTGGGTTTGGAAAAGTGGAGAGCCTATAGCAACCAATCAGATTCTAGATCTCATTTAACTATTACATACTAGAGAATGTCTGAGACCTTTTAACCAATTACAGTGATGCAAATTATTATTATTCAGATATGTCAACATGGCTAATCCAGCATACTTCAAGGTACTTACCTCTTCAAAAACTTTAAAAAAAATGTCACAGTAATGGGAAACTGCAGTATGAAATGATTGTGCAACTTTCTATAAAGACAAATGGCCACATTTACTAAGCTGCGGGTTTGGAAAAGTGGAGAGCCTATAGAAACCAATCAGATTCTAGATCTCATTTAACTATTACATACTAGAGAATGTCATCTCAAATCTGATTGGTTGCTATGGGCAACATCTCCACTTTTTCAAACCTGCAGCTTAGTAAATCTGTCCCAAAGAGTGCTTTTAAGGTCATTTTAGCTACTTCAGCCACTGGTGTAAATTTCTGCTTCTATATAAATGCCTCCATCCTCCATAAGAAACCCATCGTCTGTCTATACCACTGCAAACATGTGACATCTAGGGAGCTCTTTCAGAGTTAGTGGTAACAACACAAAATGGTTGAAATCTGTACCTGGACAATGTTGCACTGTGGGGGTGTGAATTAATAAAAAATTTTCATGCAAGTAATTTATTTATAAACTCTCATTTAGAGTTGAGTTACAGATTATTGCATAAAGCATTAAGCCGTAATGCTCTGAACTGCATTCAGATTTGTGCCAGTAATGTGTGGCAGGTGTATTGAAAGCATCTTAAGAGTATTATTAATATGTGTTATTTCCTTGTACACTTTTCCCTTCTTTCATGCCTTTAATTCACCTGTTTGCATTAATCTATAAATTGATCTGAGCAACCTCCATTTTGTGTATACTGTTTGGGGGCAGATCTGGGAGCAGCAGATGAGAGGGGGTGTGGTTCCGCAGCAGCTAAAAATTGATCTGAGCAACTTCCATTTTGATTACACCTTCCCTTCTTGCAGTGCCACCTTTAGACTGTATGTAGTTGGTAATTACTATTTTGACAGTGATACAGCTGCTGGCCTAATGTCTCTTGTTTCATTTTAGTCAGGTTTCGAGTATAGAAAACGTTAGTGTCGGTGCGGGTGCACTCCTGAAAGTTCTAATTTCTACATCCCGAAATTTACTCTCCTTGGGGTAACTGCTATGAGTTTTACTGTTCTCTGTATCTGCTGTACCCGTGCCCTGCACACTGCTGTGCTTCCCCGGTTAGGCTGGCTACACACTGGGGCTTTTTTGAAAGATAATCTTTCCAGATATCTCAGCAGTGAGTACTGCCCAAAGAAATGGTGTGGGATCTTTTGATTTGATCTTTTGGAGCTCCTAATATGCTAGATCAATGATGGAAATATATATTTTGCTTTTTAAAAGTGTCCTGTGTCTATTAGGAGATCTGTGGACAGTACACACTGGTAAGATATCTGGTGAAACAATCTATTGATTGTGTAATTGGAAAGATTATCTGTTGAAAAGCCCCAGTGTGCCCCCTGCTTTTGTTGTTAGGAATTAGGTTTAGAGTTAGGGTCGACATTGCAATATTCTATAACATAGGCTTTGTGGTAACAACTGTCTGATAGAAAAATGCTAATCAGTGAACGCTGCTTGCATTTCAGTGCTGGCATGTTGACTGTTCAAATTCAGATCATCAGGTAAATGTCGGTACAAGGTAAGGAAAGGATAGAGCTGGGAGTGGCAGGACAGACTGGGCAAGCACACAGGAGCAGCGGGGAAGGCAAGGAACGAGGACACAGATGGGAGCAGCAGGGACAGATCAGGAAAAGACAAAGAAGCCGGGGCGGGGAAGGCGATTACTGAAGGACAAATTTGCAAAATAGAGATAAATACCCGCACCAACCAGATGGTTGGAAAAGCACAAGGATACAAAATTTATTTCTAATTTATAGGTAATTTATGACCTTGGGTGCTACTTGAATTTCAATAAATATACATACATAGCAGGAAGAAAGCGAAATTCTTAACGTGCACTCTAAGCTAAACCAACCATATAAATGGATTGAACAATTATAAAAGTGTAAACTGTATTTAGTACATTTAAAATGTGAAAATATTGGTTAAAAAGGCTGGCTCCTAATGAAATCAAGTATAACCACATACAGCAATGGATAAAAAAGGTAAAGAGGATAATCTGCGCACTATATTCTAAGCTGCCAAGGTATAATCTTCAGGGATGTCTCAATCCCTAAAAATAAATAATGGAACAAATATAGAAGAGTAACCTCAAGGCGCTGGAAACCCACAGTGGAAGTGTCAGAGTATTAGAATTAATCCAAATAGGATGAAGAGTAGGTGGTGATGTGAGGCTCCTCCTCCCCTCACGGGGATACAATGATGGGGAAGAAGATAATAGAAATAATTTATTAATACCTGAACATCACTAACAACATATAATAGGGGGAACTAAAAGTCCATACCAGGGAGATGGTAAAAGAAGCAGTAAGCCAAACGTCCGCAAAGAAGATGTAATACCCGGGTGGGCAGATCGATGGGCTGCTGCTGTAGTCCTGGTGATGGTGCTTGGTCCCCTGTGCCGCTGACTGACGCGTTTTAGATGCTCCCTGCGTCCTTTTTCAAAGTCTGTCCGACATACAGCAATGTTTTCAAAATTTATATAAATAATAATGAGATCTCAGATGTTGATTAGTGTATATTGAGCCTGCTATTATTCTCCGATATATAAAGCCATATGAAATGATAATTATAGTGTATTATATTATCTTGATGATTTAATTATTTTCTCAAGAGAACATTGAAACAAGTTCTTATATTATAATAAATCATATTTCAACCAATTGCTTTTAGTGTATCTAATTTATTAGCAGTCTGAGAGTTTGTTGTTAATCAAACATGCTCACTGGTTACTCACACGTAATGATAAATTATCATTACGGTATGTTATTATACTTATGATTTCAGTAAGAGCCAGCCTCTGTGTATTTTTAATTTCACTTCCCATTTTTCCCATTCACTCTTTTTAACCAATGTTTTCGCATTTTAAATGTACTAAATAAAGTTTACACTTTTATAATTGTTCGATCCATTTATATAGTTGGTTTAGCTTAGAGCGCACGTTGAGAATTTCGCTTTCTTCCTGCTATGTATGATTACTGAAGGACACCAGAGCAGCAGGAGTTCCACAGAGCATCCTTCACAGTTAGGATCCACTGGGGATTTGCCATCGTCAGTGGAAGCCTGGATCCAAGTCTATGATATGTAATTAATGTATATTCAGTTGACGGAATACATCCTAGGGCAATAAAATGGGGAATACATCCAGGGCAACCATACCTTGTAGTTTAAAAATAACCCATTTTACATCCAGTAATAAAAATGTTCTATCGTTATCTGTGGATTGTGCAAATATTCTTTAAAAATGCTGCTGACAAATAAATAGCTCCAGTTCCAAAAGCTGATGGAATATGATCATGCAAATGAAAATAGATGTTTATAATGGCACACAATAATGTTTTGCAACATCATTCCCATGCCCACAGCTACAAGAGAAATCTGCCAATGTCCTGGCTTTGAACAATGATTTGTACTGCAGCAGACCATAACTGGATGTCGCTGCCTCACTCACAGATGGCCAGTACTTTCCCTTGTGTAGTGATAGAATCTAGTGGAATAAATAATTTAAATGGTTTAGTGACGAAGGACCAAATTCTAAAGATGGCCATACACTAGACTGATTATTGGTTCATTTCATCATTCATTTATTCATTCATTCATTCAATAATCGCTCTAGTGCAGGGGCAGGATGGATTTATAAAGTACCCAATAATCAATCCAGAAATGCCAGGGTTCCATCATTTGATTATTTGGTTCCCCAAACTAATATTGGCAGCAAGCTCTCGATATCGATTAGAGTGTAGCCATTTTCAATTATCGGTCCTGTACCTCCACCTCCTGGCCGTTTCTGCATCTGCCTCACTCAATAAATATCGGCAAGTACAGCAGTAATAAAGTGATCAAATTTCTGCATTCTGCAAGAGATGCCAGGGCTTCCATTGCTATAGTCCTGCTATACTTGCTGGTAATTAAGTCAGGCAGACGGAGAAACTCTGGTTCGCACCATAGAATCTCACTTGAAATTGCGATTGATTGGAAGATTGGTTGGCATAGTGTGCATAGCTGCACGGCAGAAGCAATCGATTTGAGAGCCAGTTTGGAATTTGCTGGTATAAAACAGGCCGTTTCGACAAAAGCACGGCCCAAGGGTGGCACTACATACATAAGCAGATATAGGAAGTAAGGGGGCACGGCCCATGGGTGGCACTACATACATAAGCAGATATAGGAAATGAAGGGGACACGGCCCATGGGTGGCTCTACATACATAAGCAGATATAGGAAGTGAGGGGGCACGGCCCATGGGTGGCACTACATACATAAGCAGATATAGGAAGTGAGGGGGCATGGCCCATGGGTGGCACTACATACATAAGCAGATATAGGAAATGAGGAAACAAGGCCCATGGGTGGCACTACATACATAAGCAGATATAGGAAATGAGGGGGCATGGCCCATGGGTGGCACTACATACATAAGCAGATATAGGAAATGAGGGGACATGACCCATGGGTGGCACTACATGCATAAGCAGATATAGGAAGTGAGGGGGAACGGCCCATGAGTGGCACTACATACTTATGCATATATAGGAAATGAGGGGGTATGGGTGGCACTACATACATAAGCAGATATAGGAAATTAGGGGGCACGGCCCATGGGTGGCACTACATACATAAGCAGATATAGGAAATGAAGGGGACACGGCCCATGGGTGGCACTACCTATATAAGCAGATATAGGAAATGAGGGGGCACGACCCATGGGTGGCACTACATATATAAGCAGATATAGGAAATGAGGGGGCGCGGCCCATGGGTGGCACTACATATATAAGCAGATATAGGAAATGAGGGGGCATGGCCCATGGGTGGCACTACATACTTAAGCATATATAGGAAATGAGGGGGCATGGGTGGCACTACATACATAAGCAGATACAGGAAATGAGGGGGCATGGCCCATAGGTGGCACTACATACATAAGCAGATATAGGAAATGAGGGGGCACGGCCCATGGGTGGCACTACATACATTAGCAGATGCAGGAACGAGGGGGAACGGCCCATAGGTGGCCCTACATATATAAGCAGACATGTCATGTATTTACTGCTGGAAACTGTTGGATGGCTTATTGATATTGTATCACGGTTTTCCTCCGCATGCAGAATGAAGTATACTTTGGGGAGTGTTGGGTTGCAGCTACTGCTGCTCTAGACTCAGCCTTCTGGTTCAGAATAACATGGATACCAGTCATCATATCTGTGTGCGCTCTCCATCATCCTATCACAGGTCATAGAGACACCCCCAAATCAATACATAATAAGCTGCTAAACAACAACTGTGTCTAAAATAAGCTTTATTGCACATATGAATTTGCAGAAATACCTATTAATTCATGTGCAAGGTTCAAGCATGATCCATTCATTTTTTGTATTAAAGAAAGTGTGAAATGAGTTCAATCTAACACTGGGCTGGATTTAGACTTTCTGAACTTCCATGTATTTTAGTTGTATCGCATCTGATTTTCACTGAGTGGTGCATGTAAGTCCATGGTAATTAATTGTGTGCTCTCCTGGGATACCGGGAGAACTGCACGAGCGTCAGGAGTTGGCAATGCTGGTTCAAAATAGGCTGTGGATTGTCAGCTCTATGGACTTAAGCATAGAAACAGTGCCTATATATGTCTATATTCATCTCTGGATAACCCGCAATTGCATGAGCAGGCTGTTGCTTTACATTAACTATGTCCTCCACCCCATCCCCCCAACACACACGTCTTTAAGAATGCAAGATGAGAGAAGCACAAGTGAGCAAGTAATCATCATTCTGTGTATACCATAGAGCTAGACATACAGGAGGCTCTAACGTTTATACTGTGTGCCAGGAAGAACCGGAAATATTAGACTCTACCCAAACTTTAAAATAAAGATGCTTCTCCTCCCTTCCCATCCGTACCATAACATCTGGTGCATGCTGCCAGAAACTCAGCCGAATTCCGCAAGCACCTTGTAGAACGCGGCTGACGTTCTCACCTCTGAATCTGGTACCAGGTGGTAAAATTAAGAGATTAGGAACTAGTATGGATAAACCCTCATGCAATACTCCAAATTGTTTTCATTTAAATAACAAATCAGTGCCTAAATTGTAGCTAAAAAGTGTAACTCAAACCAATGCCTGATGGCTTTTTATCGGCAAGACCATGGGGGAATATGAATATGCTTGCCTCCAAATGTGGAATGAAAGGATTATTAGCTGGGCCAGGTCCATGTCCTGTTGGCAGGCCACCAGTATTCATGCAGTAAAAGGCATCACAAGGAAAAAAAAACCCCACTGTGATGAAGTAAGGGCTACAGTGATGAAATTCACTGCAAAACGCAAAAAGAAAGATAACTATTCAAATTTATAGGTTCTGCCTCTTCGGACTTAGAGGGCCTGACCCAGATCTATGCGCAAATCGCCACATATTGTGCGCGCTGTAGATGCATTTTTAAAACTAGTGTGGAATGCGTCCCATCCAAAAGCACACACCAAAGGGATAGCAACAGTCAACAAATCTATCCAATCGGATGTGTTAGGTGAAACTCGTCTTGAAAAACACAGGTCAGCACCTTTCACATCATCACTTAACAGGGTCGGAGACGGGAAAAACACTTCATTTATTCTCCGTGTCTCAGTCCCACGTCATTAGACCTCAAACCCTTTCAGATCAAGTGTGGTTCCGATAGGGTGAGTTTATTTCAATAGGGCGATCTCTCCCAGCCAGTTAGGAAATGGCTGGGCAAACGATTGCCTATGCCTCGAAGAGGCATAGCAATCGATCTCTGGAGCACCAAACATGGTGCTCCGAAAGGTAAGTAACTATACTATCCCCAACCTACTGCCTAACCCTAACTCCTCCCCCCGCAGCCTAACCCTAAGTTTTCCCCCCACACATTCTAACCCTAAGACCCCAGAACGGCGGCACTTCCAAAAATTAATGGGTGAGTATGCCGGTCGTATTCTCACCTATTCATAAAAAAAATTTTAAACGGCTGTCATTCGAAAAATAGAGACAGCCGAAAAGTTCAAATCACTACCAAAAACCTGTGTTTCAGCCGAAACCCGGATTTTTGGCCAAAAAACAGGTTTTTAGTGGTGATCTGAAAGGGGTATTACTGTGCATTGACTATGTCCCTCTACCCCTTCCCTCACTCAACACCCCCCTCAGAAGAGAGCCACCAATGCTCAAGTTGCACTTACATCTGAAGCAACATAACTGTGTGCTCTTCGGTTCAGCTACAAATAGCCAGTCTCACAGAGAACCCCCGAGACTCTACTCACTGAGGGAAATGGGTTTCATTGTTAAACAAAGATATCAGAGAAATCTGCTTAATGCCCTTCAGTCAGAATTACTTTACGTTCCAAGTCCTGGCCAACTTTTGTGGTGTCAGCAGAAATGCATTCTCGACATTTGCAATTGACCTTTTTTCTCCTCTGAGATATATCAGGTTGTTTTTTCACTTTTTAAAAGTGTATTTAAGGAAATACACTTTGCACTACATATTAAAACAGACAGCATATAAAATACATAGCCAAAATTTTCCTTTAATTTACTTTTCTTTACACAGAATCACCAGGACCACACAGGACAAATTAATAAAACATCACTGTGGGGGTGGATTCAAATTATAAACAACAAACATAAGAACATTTTAAAATGCTGAAAAACAAAATGGTCCAGGAAAGGTCCTTTAAACTAACATAATTATCTGGGGGTGGGGTGGGGTTTGTGTCAAAAGCAGACAAATTGTAATTAATCGACGTAATGTTCTATTTATTAATCTGCAAAAAAAATCAGTAAGGAAAAAAGAGGTGAATTGGGATTTATATCAAAGTAATTATAATTATTTATCGATTACGATGTTTAGCATTTATTTATACACATTTATTATATAGCTGCAATATCAATCATTGTTCTAGGAATGATTTTTACCAGACAGACAGGCAATGAAAATAAAAGCTTTGGGTTCTATTTACTAACTTCAATTTCATGCTTTAATTTGATTTTCATGTGAAAATAGGCATTATCACGTGAAAATGTAGTCAATTGTATTTACAAACCATGAGATGGTGTTATTGTATACGCCAGGATCAGAGCGCATTTAGTAAATATAATGACGTTCTGGCCACTTTGAAAGGAACGGGCTTGGCAAGGTGATGCGATATTTGCATAGATTGCCATTGAAACTGCAGCTTTCTAAGGGAATCTATGTATATACCGCATCACCTCGCCGGCCCGTTCTTTTCAGAGCATCATTATATTTACTAAATGAAAAAAGTTTTATACTCCACCTCCGGCATAAAAATAACTCCATCTCAGAATAGCATTATTGTAGTAATTTCAGCAATCTCCCCATATTCCCTCCATTTCCCTCCTCCTAATATCTGGTATTAGGGGGAGGAAAAGGGCACAATGCATGCAAGATGGCTGGAATACACATATATGCAAGTAAAATTTAAAAATATAAATAAAAAATAATTTTTTAATATGGAGAATTACCTGACCTGGCGACACGGAGCATGAGCAGAGTTTTTCCTGTCGGGAAGGAGTCACTGCGCATGTCCTGGACTTCAGTCATATTTGTAGGAATGAAACGTCCTGCGATGATCTCGCAGATGATTGCGGGACTCGCCGGAGGGGTGAGTATTATTAAGTTCTGTGATCAAAGCTGCCAGGCTCGCAGTGAAGATAAGCCAGCCTGCTACAGCTGCATTTACAGGGAAACGGGCGCATGGTAGGAAGGGAGAGGTATTTAAATTGTACAGTAAGGGATTGGCTAAGCCCCAACATACAATCCTCATTTACACACCGGCCCCATTTTAAATAAGGCCAGCCCAAAGTTATCAGACTAGCGTAAAAACTTCAGACCTATGCATCCAAACTTTTATTTTCTATTATATACTATTCTA
>WWET01000240.1:60841-82607 GCA_011038615.1 Limnodynastes dumerilii | reverse complement strand
CTTACCCCCCTCCCCCCCCCCCCGGCACATTCCTGACATTTCTACAATGCCAGCAAAATCACATTTCCAAGCCATGTGTGGCTGCGAATTTCAAGTGGAGAGCTTGCGTCTTCATGGAACACTTGTCATAAAAGATGTATGCTTCAGGGCTCTGCAATGTCATTTCACGAATTTCAGCTCTTATGGATTCACTCAACACATAACACAGGTGAGATATCTCCATTCACCAAGTGCAAGGCATCAGACATGAGAAAATGTCTTTTACTGCCAAACACGCAATAAAAAGGAAATCAATGCAAACAAGAGAGACGTGTTTTCTCCAAAGAAAAGAAACCATAAAACAAACATCTAATTGGAGTCTGTAAATGAGAACAATAATTCTCTAAGGCTTCCCTTAATGTGAAATGACAGACAGACTATTTACCTTCTTAATAGAAATGAAATAATGGTCGTGCATGCTTAAAAGCACTTAATATTTGCCAGGAAGGTCAGAGGTTAATAGATGGAACTCTGGGGGCTGAATGACCTAAATGCAAAGTGTGTCCTTAAAACCCCATCTTCTCTTTATGATTAGGCTATATTAGAACCATCATTATTAGCCCTGGGTGTATTTCATATATAATATGTCACTATAACACATCTAGAAATAATGCTAAAAATGAGGTCCAATTAGGCGGTTCATTTTCATAGCCAATATTCTTACTTAATAGTATTAAAACAGCCGGCGTTATCATATTTTAAGTAAGAAATTAATTCCCTCCATCAATATAATGGCAGAAAATGGAGGCGATACTACAGATCTTTCCTATTATTTCCCTCCATTCTTATATTTGTCTATGGGGGTGTGGATTGGCAGCGAGAGCGGCACTTTTGCAAATACCAACCAGTTGCGCACTGGCTGTCAAATTGATTGCTTCTGCCTTGCAGAGGATAAGCAACGATCCTCCGCAAGGCAGAGCAAAGATGCAGCAGCGAATGGTATTAATGTAACCCCAACCCTTAGCCTAATCCTTATTATAACCCTCCCCTTCCATTAACCTAACCTTCCCCTTTTTATTACGCTAACCCTCTCTTCCCTGCAGCCTGACCCTAAGACTCCCTTCCCCGCAGCCTGACCCTGACTCCCTTCCTTGCAGCCTGACCCTAAGATTCCCCTAACCGCAGCCTGACCCTAAGACTCCCTACCTGCAGCCTGACCCCTAACTCCCCATGGACTATTACTCCCCATAGACTCCCCTATAATACTCAATTATCTGCAGTAGCATTTTCCGACTTAATGAATGGGTAAGAACGCTGAAAAATCTATTCGGCATACTCACACATTCACTAATAAAATCTTCTAATTAGCGCTATTTTAGAAATATAGACAGCTGAAAATTAGCTTTTTCCTGTCTCTATTTCGGAAACAGCCTTTTCACGCCGGAGACTACATCCTGTCTGGTGATGGAAGAGAAAGGTTATTTACATTATTACTGAAAGCACAATTTTAAGTAACATCCCAATGTCATCTCAGGATCCCTCAGTTGGACCTGAAAAGATGTGAGGTAATATAGGCCCGTAATACAGAGTACCGGACGTATAACATATACGTCCGGTGTTTAGCGATTTTTACTACTGCGCATGCGTAGTCGTTTTTAACGTAATCTATGTATCTTTTTTTACGTAGATTGCGTAAAATATACGTAAGAAAAAGATATGCAGATTACGCAAAAAAAATTACTATGCATGTGCAGTAGTAAAAATCGCTAACGTATACTGGACGTATATGTTATATGTACGGTACTCTGAATACGGGCCAATAATGATTAAATAATGCGTGGGAGTGTTTGAACAAACAAAGGACATCCAAGGGTTAAAACTGACCCAAAGAAGATTAAACTGCGGGTTGGGAAAAAGTAGGGTTTAGAGAAACTTACAGAATTGATTTCTTATTTATGTCCTGTAACTTCATGAGCCTGAGGGGAGGGGAGGGCCGGTTATGCTTACATTCTCCCTTCCTCTTTGTCGTTGGAAATTTTTCCACCCTCCCTCCTTTTGAATTGATTGCACTTTTATGTTTTTGCTGCACTTTGTTGTTTTTTTCTTGTTTGCAGGTTATTATCATTGTTGTGACCCTCTGGAAATGTGGTGGTAGGGCAGCGCAGTATCCCAGGAGGTGCAGTGGTTCTGATCTGAGGAGTTTTCTCCCTTCACTTGGATGCTGGTTTGGGCACAAAAGAAAGGCACTGGGCTTAATTTTTTGGGCAGGCCCTGGTCCTGTGGGTTACTGGGAGACTGTGTCATCTGTCTCGGAGGTGGAAGTTGGGTGGATTGTAGGCACCCACTTACTTATCAGCAATTCTTAGCCCAGTTGGTCTGTGCTTCCTTTTCCGTCACCATCTGGTAAAGCTGATATTATTGTTATTATGTATAGTTTTGTTGTTTGTTATTTTCTTGTTTAATTATTGTTAATACATTCAAGGACTCAAATTAGTCCTTTTTTTTACCAATTAGGCCTGATTTTGTCGTATATGTGAGGAGCTAAAATTATGTGGCTTACACTTAAGACCGTCTGACTCAACTTTATACAAATTTTAACTTCTCCAAAAAAATGTTTGTCAGAAAAGTAAATTCCAATGCCAGCTAGTGTGCAGGAAATTGCTGAATATAAATGATTTATATCATGGTGAGCAGACCTGGATTTAATGGGGATTCTGCTACTAGACACAGCACCAATAGCCACTCCCCCTTTCCTCCCCAGTTTCATAATGGTGCTCATGCTGCCTTTCTAGGCAGGGGTGTAAAGAGTGTAGTGGCAGGGCGTTAGCTCTGGGCACTGAGCAGATCAGAGGGTTCTGGTTGCTGTTGGGCAGCTATTGGTTCCAGAAGCATTGATTCTGGTAGCATTATGCATGTGAGGCCATGCATTAATCTACATGAACCACCCAACTGGCTAAAAAAATGTATTGAAAGTATTTAAAAAAAAAAAACTCATCTATTGATTTATTTAGGTTTTTCTACAGCACTATCAGATTACATAGTGCTTTACATAGAATATTTCACATTAGTCCCTGTCCTATAGGAACACAGACACATTAGGGTTAATTTATACAACAGCCATTTAACCTACTAGCATGTTTCTGGAAAAAAAACGGAGCACCCAGAGAAAACCCATGCAGACACAAGGAGAACATGCAAACTCCACACAGATTAAGCCTAGTCCAGGAATTAAATTTATGACGCCAGCACTGTGAGTCACAAGTGCTACTCACTGATTAACTCTATAACTTACTTTGCTTTTAAAATTTTATTTTAAAACATATTTAAAACTAAATATACTTGTTAATGCTTTGTGCCCTTTATTTCTGACAAGCTGTATTGTGTTTTTTTTAATACTCGATTCCAGTATAAAGCGGGCTGCACACTGGGGCGTTTTCTGCTGATAATCGTGCAGATCACACGATCAAAGGACAGTTTAAGCAGATATCTTCCCTGTGTGTACTGTCCAACGATGCTGCAGAATCCTCTGAAACAGCAACTGAACATTTGATTAGATTTTTGGGGGCTCCTCATTTTCACGATCAACGATGCCCGATGCCTGCTTCTCTCTCTTCAGGGTGTACTGTCAAGTACTGAACAATCCAGCGGGGGAATCGTTCCGATGTGGACAGTACAAAGATCAACTACAGAATCGTAGTAACGATGTTGAAATGTTACAAAAAAATTCCAGTTTGTCCCCAGCTTTAATCAGTGGACCAAATCCAGGTCGCTGCTTTTGCTGCAGTCGTAGCTCTCAGCATAGCTGCCGAGGAGATATGCAGCCTGATCCCTACTGCATCCAAAGGAAGTCACTCCCCTGACATGCAAGGGGTATATGATAGACCCTATCTTAATATTTCTGCCCCGTCGACACATAAAATGGGGTAATACATGTTTACTGTTCTATTTAAATATCTCCCCCCTCTCACCATGCTCACATGCTGTACGCATCCTGTACCTTCCCATCAGTGGAAACATTTCCATTACAGAAGTCTGTATCAGGGGGTTCCAGATAAATAATGTGTGTTGTGTGCGCACAATACAGTCATTTTCCTCTATTGCGGATTGATTTGTGCAAGTGTGGATCCGGTCCAGTGTGTGGGAATCCCTAACGGGTGTAGTTCCCCGTCACGAACGTCCCACACATAAATTAAATAAAAAAGAAAAGGGAAAATTAATCAAATATATATATTTTTTTAATAAGGCCACATTTAGCCACACAGAAATAGCCACAAGCTTATAAACAAACCACAATTAACAAATAACAATTGACAATTATATAGCAGCCGTAGCGGTCAGATGCATACCCACATGTGGGGGATAATGCGGATGGAAATCAGCGCTGACGGACACAACTTCCCGCTCACAAATGCTGGTAAGACCTAAGAACACAACGGCACTCCTCTCATCGACGCGTTTCAGCTGCTCCTACAGCCTTTAAGATGTGTGTGCTGTTGTGTTCTTAGGTCTTGCCAGCATTTGTGAGCGGGAGGTTGTGTCCATCAACGCTGATGTAGGGGATAATGTGGATGGAAATCAGTGCTGATGGACACAACTTCCTGGTCACAAATGCTGCCAAGACCTAAGAACACAACGGCACACACATCTTGATAAAGGCTGTAGGAGCAGCTGAAACGCGTCGATGAGAGGAGTGCCGTTGTGTTCTTAGGTCTTGCCAGCATTTGTGAGCGGGAAGTTGTGTCCGTCAGCGCTGATTTCCATCCGCATTATACCCCACATGTGGGTATGCATCTGACCGCTACGGCTGCTATATAATTGTCAATTGTTATTTGTTTTTAAGTTTGTGGTTTGTTTTTAAGCTTGTGGCTATTTCTGTGTGGCTAAATGTGGCCTTATTAAAAAAATATATATATTTGATTAATTTTCCCTTTTCTTTTTTATTTAATTTATGTGTGGGACGTTCGTGACGGGGAACTACACCCGTTAGGGATTCCCACACACTGGACCGGATCCACACTTGCACAAATCAATCCGCAATAGAGGAAAATGACTGTATTGTGTGTGTGTGTGTGTGTGTGTGTGTGTGTGTACGTGTGCGCACACACCACACATTATGTATCTGGAACCCCCTGATACAGACTTCTGTAATGGAAATGTTTCCACTGATGGTAAGGTACAGGATGCGTACAGCATGTGAGCATGGTGAGAGGGGGGAGATATTTAAATAGAACATTAAACATGTATTACCCCATTTTATGTGTCGACGGGACTGAAATATTAAGATAGGGTCTATCATATACCCCTTGCATGTCAGGGGAGTGACTTCCTTTGGATGCAGTAGGGATCAGGCTGCATATCTCCTCGGCAGCTATGCTGAGAGCTACGACTGCAGCAAAAGCAGCGACCTGGATTTGGTCCACTGATTAAAGCTGGGGACAAACTGGAATTTTTTTGTAACATTTCAACATCGTTACTACGATTCTGCAGATGATCTTACCACAATCAACACAAAACACTGACAAGAGACTGGAGGAGGAAGACGGAACGGACGAGACTTACTGACAAACTAGGGCTGGCTCACACACACTCACTCACACACTTATACAACTACCCAAAAGGGCACAGACACTAACTCACAGGAGAAGGCAGGGGAAACTACACTGGATTAGCACAATAAGGTGGGAGAGCAGGTGATAGGAACACTGAGGATTAGAGGCAAGGACCAGGGCTGGATAATGGAGGACACTCAAGAATCAGAAATGCAAGGAGAGAGCAAAATACAAGGCAGGCACAGACACTGAAAAAACAGATTCTATAACCGGCACCAGGAGGAAGACTGCAGGGATCTAAATAGAGGCTGCTAGCCTCTGATAGGCTAGCAGCTGACAAGCCTATGCTGCAATGCACGGGGAGCGCGCCTGACTGACGCTGCGGTGAGGCTCCCACGTGTCATTGTTTACTTTGGAGCGAGACACGTCGGGAGCCGCAGGGCGCGAGGAGAGGCAATCAGGAAACGGACGAGGGGAACGAGGCAGGTGAGAAACCGCGCTGATCGTGACAATAGAAAATCCAATTTTTGAAAATACAGATTCCTCACAGCCAGTTGGGAACTGGCTGGGATTTCGATTGCATATGCCTCGAAGAGGCATTGCAATCGATCCACGGAGCACCGAATGGTGAGTAAAAATTTTCCCTATTCCTTTCCCTAATTCTAACCCTACCCCTCCCCTTCCACTACCATAACCCTCCCTTCCTGGCAGCCTGACCCTAAGCCTCCCTTAATTGCAGCCTGAACCCTCCCCTCCCTTCCTCGCAGCCTGACCCCAACCCTAACCCTCCCCTTCCACAGCCCTAACTTCCCCAAAGCCTAACCCTAATCCCCTAACACTACCGCAGCATGCCCCTCCCCCCCCCTTCCCCGCAGCCTGACCCCAACCCTCCCTTCCTCGCAGCCTGACCCCAACCCTAACCCTCCCCTTCCACAGCCCTAACTTCCCCAAAGCCTAACCCTAATCCTTCCCCCTAACACTAAAAGTGGCATACTCACCCATTCAGAAAAAAAATCTAAAATGGCTGCTATTCGAAATAGAGACAAACGAAAAAAAACTTTCGGCTGTCTCTACTTCAGAAAGACAGCCATCACAGCGGAGACTGCCACCGATCCCTAACAACCTGGGACAAATGGCGATTCATTAGCTGTCTAGATATTGGAAATTGATGCAATTCTCCAGAACCACATGACTTCCACTCTTTGTATTGCCATTTCTTACATCGATCGATGTTTCTGCTCAGATCATTTAGTCTTTGTTTGGTTACAAGGCACCTAAATGGATTCCAGAAAGAGTAATATCAATTTGGAAAGGTGAGTTTGTCTTGTGCTGCTTCTAATGAAACTGAACAAAAGGCTAAAATGAATCCGTCATGTTCATATCTTCCCTCACCAAGGGAAACGCAATTAAATATGAATATCATTTTACGTTCCCTGATAGATAAGGTATCTAGCAAGTGCCCCAGGCTCTGTGAGAAATGAAACTGTGAAAGAGAGCGGAATACAACCCACACTTTCTATGACTAACAACCAGTTACATCAACAATAAAAGACGTTGCTAGATATTTACTTGCCAAGTCCAACTTTATCTTTCCTGATATATTCTATTTATAAAGAATTCTCTGTAAAAGGACATTTGCCGCAGTTATAGATGTCTTTATTTTTATACACATGTACACAAGTAAATATATAGAAATGGCACGAGTTAGCGATAAACAATTCCCTACCAGAAGGGAAAGAAATAATTATAGGGGGAAGTTCCACCTGAAATTTTCTCTCATCTGTTTGGGCAGTTCAAGTATCCATCATCACGACTCATGTCGCTTTCACATCTCCACCATGGCAATAACTAGGGTTATTCAACCCGGGTTGTTGCTGTGGCTGTTCAGCGCAAAATTTAAAAATCCAGGGTGGGTCCAGGGAAATTCTGGGTCCCGATTCTGCCCTCACAGTATTAAAGTGTCATGATCTGTACAGTATCCACTATGCTCTCTGCACGTTTTAGTTGCTTTGTTTACCTTTTGCTAGTCACATGACTCCTTTTAGTTCAAACAGTCCTGGTGTGCACTTCTGCTGCAGGCATATCACAGGTACTACTGATTGTCTTGCTGAACTCCCTCTTCACCTGCTCTATTTAAATGGCTGCCTGACATCACTTCCCTGTCAGAACAACAGATTGTCTTAGTCTGCAGATTCGTGTCCTCGAGCTTGCTCGTGTGTTCTGGCTCCCTGGTTCCTGGTCGTGTTTCACTCCTCAGTTCCAGTGCCTCATCGTGTCTTCAGTTACCTCTCACTGGTTCCTGCCTCTCTATCTCTCTCTGTGTCCAGCTCCAGTGTTCCATCATCTTTGGTCTCAGTACTGCTGTGTCTCTTGGTTCCAGCTCCAACCCTGCTTTTTCATTCAGCCGCAGTAACAGAGACTCTACTGCCTGTAACAACTACTCCAGCTTACCTCGCATCTTGCCTCACCGTCTCTGTGTCCACGCTAGTCCAGAGTGCCGTAACATTGTCCCTTGCTTGCAGCTAAATCCATCCCCACCATCAGGGGCTCTGGTGAATACCTGGTTTGGGATTAGACCCCGTGCCTCTAGTCCGCGTTGGTCCGTTTCCGAACTGGCGCTGAGTTCGGTGAGTGAAACAAGGGCTCCGCGCATCATAGCAAATCTATCCAATCAGGTGTGTTAGGTGAAAAACCTGGGTTGGCACCTTTCACACCATCTCTTACCAGGGTTGGACATGGGAAAATCCCTTCTCTGTTGGTGAGTCTGAGTCCCGGGTCACTAGACCCAGTACCCGAACCTAGGTTTTCTAGTGGTGATGTGAAAGGGGTTTCAAAGTAAGATGTTCCACACACCCCTAAGTTAATGAAATCAAATGTTTTGAAGCAATGGTAATATCACACTTCAGCTATTCTCTGCCTTGTTTCCACCTTTGTTTACATTTTTCTGATCACATGATCTCCCTACTCCATTTCCTGATTCTGCTAATTACTTAACATGTATACATCAGTTAATGGATCTGTCGATCATGTGACTACTAATGCCTATTTAAATTCCTTGTACACTCCTCTGGTGGCAAAGCAACAAGGTTCTTTTGTATGCAGGATTCATATGTATCATTTGTGCACACTGCATGCCATATGCTTCAGCCACATCATAGTTTATATTCTAACCAAAAGCTTGACCTCTGTACTTAGGTTATTTGGCCATTCTACTGCCATTCCTGCCTCAGATACCGAAGCAGCTCAAGGGGTTGCAACCTTTAGACAGCTGCCTTGTGCACCAGACCTGGGGATGTGGCATGGAGGGGATCGAGGACCCCAATACTGGTGGCTGTGCAACACACAATCCACCACTCAGTTAATCACCTTCTCAGTCGCTCAGCTGTCATGTCCCTTATAGCTATTGGGTTAAGCGGTCCATGTAAAAGCCGCTGCAGGGGATAAACTGAGCCGCAGCAGCTTGTGTATTCAGGAGCCACAGCTCAGCTGATTCTCTGCAGCAAAGGATGGTGAGAAATGTGTGTGGGGTGCGGTTCGCCTGGGTGCCGGTTTGTGACACATCATGTTCTGGGAATGCACCTGCGACAGGAAGGATAGTTTTGCAGCTTGAAAGAAGGCAGTGTGGACACCATAACAAGTCCAGATGCTATTGCTCCAACAGCGTCAGATAGGATTTTACCCTAAACCTTACTCTAATCCTCACCCTAACCCTGTCAGCCTATCCATATCCTTCCATGTTCCGCAGTTTAACCCTAACCTTCCCTTTCTATCAGCCTAACCTTAACTCACCATGTCCCGCAGCCTAACCCTAACCTTTCCCTTCTATCAGCTTAACCTTAACCCTCCGTATCCCACAGTCTAACCTTTCCTTTGTATGAGCCTAACTCTAACCTTCATCATCCTGCTGCAGCCCGTCCCCAAAGCCTGTCGCAGCCTGTGTTGGGGGAGCCACAATTCGCTATTGGGAATGGGTACTTAGTGGAAATAGAGAAACAGTACCTGTTCCCAATAGGAATATTCGTAATCTGTACAATACAGTCGCAATTCAGCTGTCAGCTGTATCATTGTCAAAAATAGGCCATTCAGACTAGTTACTGCAACCTGTGGGGGGGGGGGGCTTTGCCTAGGATATCCAAAAACTGACTGCCCATGAATCCTCCATAATAAAACTGAAGTAGGATGGCTGTATTCAAAGAACTGTTTCCTTTAAAGAATTATATGCACGGCCGGTGCAGGCCACACCCCCTCACACCCATGACACTACCCTCTCTTAACCGTGCTGTCGGTGACTTATAAGTCCATAGACCACTTGGAACTTTCTGTGAGCAATTGAGTGTGTTTGTGTCCTCCGTACCTGTGATTCATGTTAGTCACGCCCATATTCCTTCATTTAAATGCTTTCCTCCACCCATTTTTATTTAAATTTTCACGTGCGTATTTTTGCATCGCAAATCCGTACTTATGTACCCAAGTCCGATTCACAAGTCCGTCCGTGAGGCACTTACGCGTGTATAGTCTACGTAAAGTACGTACAAAAAGTTACTACGCATGCGTAGTTGAAACGTACCTAAAGATGCGCACGCAAATATCTGTGAAAAGGGTTCTCTGAATATTGCCTGGAATATTCATAGTCCTCAGTGATGAGAATGTACGTATATAATTATTTCTATAGCAATCTAATTCAAATCATTTGCTGTGAAAACAGTGACATAATGAAGCTGAACATCAGATTTCCTAGTTGTAAAAGATTTTAATATCTAATTAAAAAAAAATGTATCAGAAATGCCACGTTTTCCTCCCACGGATTCCAGTTCAGCCTGAATAGATTTGTGAGGCGAAACATTAGGAGAGGAGGTTTCCACACAGCTAGCAGACAAAATATGAGGCAAGCAAGTAGAGAACTTGACCCATGGTGCTGTAAAATTGAAAATGCATTCAATAAAAGGGCAGTGTAAAGTAATATAGTCTTATAACTGGACAGGAACGTCAAGGAGACCATAAACCTATGATCCAGCTATATGCAAACCACAGCTATAATGCAATTGATTTTATAACAGGCTTAATAAAAATATGACAGCTGGAGACACGATAAAATAAAACTTCAAAACAGAACAATGGTGGAATCCCTAGATAATAACACACAAAGAAATATTTCTTTGTTACAGACTCTTGTGGGATATAAAAATCTTACGTAATTGTTACAAGATAAGACGGAGGTTGTAAAGAAGACTTGACAGTTCAGTCACATGATCTGTTTTGTTAAGGGATAAACATCCCAATCAGAGTTCTATAAGATAACGTAACATTAATGGAGAATGCTACCTGAGATCAGCCACACCATTTAATCCAAAGTTGTCCTTGTTTCATGCTAACATTCTCTAGTATGTAAAAAGAAAGTGAGATCTAGAATCTGATTGGTTGCTATAGGCAACATCACCACTTTTCCAAACCCGCAGCTTAGTATATCTGGCTGTTGGTGTCATCCACATTCTTTTTCCCTTCTCTCAGTCTCCAGTCATTCCATCACCCCCTTGTATGTCTACAGCCATCATTCAGCCCGGTTGTATGTCTACAGTGATCCCGTGTTCCCCTCTTGAACTACTCCAGCCATCCCTTCACTCCTTGTATGTATCCAGTCATCCAATCTCCCCTTGTATGTTTCCAGCCTTTGTTTCACGAATATCTCTAGCCATCCCTTCAGCACTTGTATATCCCCAGCCATCCAATCTCCCCTTATATGTCTCCAGCCATCCCTTCACCCCCTTGTATGTCTCCAGCCTTCCCTTCTCCCCCCTTTGTTCCCTAACTTTTTATTTGAAGAGATTTTAACTTATCTTTGCTGTCATTCCTAAATCTTTATGCTTCTTTACTCATCCATGGCACATAATGAATGACGCAGACATGTCCACTGCCCCCGCATCACCCTTGTGACATGCTTTAAGTATATAAGAATAGCTGATACCTGACAAAGCATTGGGGGGGTTTGTAATTTCACAACACCTGGAGAGTCACAGGTTTACCAGGCCTTATACTATATGCAGTCTCCAATGACCTTGCCATATGACATGCCAGAGAGTACAATTGGACTAAGTTTAATAATATTCTGCATTCACGTTAATTGGTTAAATATGTAAACTTCACTTTTACGACATATAAAGTAAATCCAATAGCAATTCACGTCAGTTAAGGAATTCCAAACCTTAATCACAATTACAGTAAAAACCTTCCAGGATTAGCCTTGAAATTGTCTTTATTAGATTCACCTTTCACTAAAACATGTCATAGCTTCTGCCTGTACAGTATAGTGTTATCTACTTTAGCAAATGAATCTACCCAAACAGCAATCAATTGCATAGACCACGTAAGGAATAGCAGAGCCTACTGAAACACTGAACCGTGTATTCAGACATTAATCTGAGGGACGTGCAGGACTTTAATTTCAAATAACCTGATAATGTAGTTAGGAAGCCTATGATAAAACGGATGCTATTAAAAACAAACCACATAATGAAAATAATAATGAAAAATAAAATAATATCATACTAAATTACTTTAGGATTTTTTATTTCAGTGTAACAATATTAATATGACTCTGAAGTGCCCTAAAACCACGGCACAGTGAAAGCGCAGACAGGAACAGCGTGTTCTGAAAGACAGAACAGAATTCTGATACGGAGAAGTAACAGAAGGGGCCATGGGTGGATTGTGAATGCTAGTTCATTGGTACAGCATGGCTTTCATGCATGGCCACCTCCAAAGCTATGAATGGAGATGCCCAATTGTCTGTGTCCAGCTGGCACTCTTTTTATTTCATTCTCATTATGGGAAACTAGGATTGTTTTTCGTATATATGACTTGAATCTATTAAATGCTCTTTCAGGAGCTCTGTGCCAGACAAGGTGACCCTAATAAGCCCTGAGAGAGAAGCAGGATATCATCTTATGTTCCTATTCCCATATATCTGCTGTTAATGGGTTTTTCCCACTAATAATGTTTGAAAAGTACATTAGAAACTGGATGAGTATTTTTTTACCTGGGGAAAAGCCTTTTCATTGATCACCCTCTTGGGATGTGTGGAGGGGCAGATCTTTAATGTTCAGTGACCTCGCTTGGCATTAGAGCAGCAGTTTCCCTTCAGGGTACTAAAAATGGATATGCATTCAAGAATAGCCCAGGAAAAGGCTATTAAAACCATCTTCAACGAGCATATGATGATGGTGTGGAGTATGAATGCACTGTACTCATTCTGTATGATTATTCTGAATCACTAAAACAATAAAATAAAGGAAACAGCTCTTATCAGGAGTTATGCCAGGGCACAGGAGTGGTGCAGTGGCCCTCAGGAGCTTTGTATATATAAAGCATATAGGTATCATAAAGGGACTGCCGGGCCCAGAGAGAGTGGCGGGGCCTCCGATACAGGCCTAGATCCTAACGTAAGAACGTTCTGGGAACATTTGCCCATGCGTGCGCCAGATGCTCTGCGTGCGTACTTACTGTCGTACGTAATTTATGATGACCGTGTCCTCGCCATACAGGCGGTGATAGCCATGTAAATGAGGGGTCGGGGGCAGGGAATCCCTGTTACATCTAGGTTTGCGGTCGTACTTAAGGTAGGAATCTGGACACTTAAGTGTCTATATTTACTACAGTCAGCGGGAGTGCAGGAGGCATGCTCTCCCCACTATGTGCGCGTACTTACAAACCCCTGTACGCACGTAAAGCATACAGGGTCTAGATCAGCGGTATCTTCAAATAGATAAAATGTGTCAAATGGCGCTGAGCAGAAAAAAACCATCATGAGAACCCTCATCAGCGCCATTTGACACATTTGATATATTTTACGGTACTTTTTAGAGTTTGGGAAACTCTCAAACATGTTTTAGACGGCATATTGAGCGCTTTTAGTGTTTTTTTTTCTTTTTTATCAGCGGTATCTTATCTTCTGCCAGAGAGCTGTACATTAGTGAGCGGATGTGCAGTCCACGGCACACCTATATGTGACATCACATAGAAGGTGGAAAGTCACGGACTGTGTCCCAGGCCCTAAAATTTCTAGTGACGAGTAATGTATAGTGATGCATATATGAATGTTCATTTAGGCTTATTGATTTGCCCCTGTTGGAAAGAGCGTGGGTCCCCGCATAGAGTGGCCCTATTTTGATAGGGCCATTTCCTCCCAGCCAGTTTCGAACTGGCTGGAATTTCGATTGCATATGCCTCGATGAGACATAGCAATTAATCTACAGAGCACCAAGCTTTCCTAAGTACCCTAATTCTAACCCTAACCCTCCCCTCTCATTACCCTAACCCTCCCTTCCCCGCAGCCTGACCCTAACCTTCTCTTCCTGGCAGCCTGACCCTAACCCGCCATCTCCCGCAGCCTGACCTTAATTCTCCCTTTCCTGCAGCTTGACCCTAACCCTCCCTCCCCTGCTACCTGACCCTAATCCTCCCTACCCTGCACCCTGGAGAAGTTACTCACCTTTCCCTGCGGTCCGGGCGGCGGAGGGATATCGGTGGCGGTGGTATTTCCGAATGAGAATGGGTGAAGTATTTCTTATCTCAACTCTATTGTACAGATTAAACCTAAAGCTATGCAGTATGTGAGTTCTATGAAACAAAAATGAAGTATTTCCATAAATGCTAAGTAATTCAAATTATTAGCACCCCTCACTTTGCAAAATGGTTTAGCCGAGCTGTACACTTGAACCTGTTTTGCCCTTTATCCCCAAAAAATTGGGAGAAACCGCACACCTAAAAAAAAATGTGAAACAATAAAGTAATAAATTAAAATTAAAGTCAAAGATAAAGCACAAATAATTGTCTATGGTCCTTAGTTATAATGGACTGGCTGGGTGTGGTCAGAGCTCTGACCATGAATGATTAGGTAACTTGCACTTCCTTTTTTCTACTCATGTCTATAATCTAGTTATACAGAGGTTATTTCGCAAAAACAAAAGTCAGGGTTGCCCACATTTCATTGCTTATAGAGGACTGGATGGAGGCAAGGTGTGATGACGCTATTTATGCAAATCGTGCCCAAAGCCCCTCCCCCTGACCATCAATACCATTTTTTTTTTATTAGGGATGGGGGCAGGGCTTGATAGCACAAATCGGGTCATCAAATCCCACCCTGCCCCTAGTAACACTAGGAATAGTAAAGCCACAGCTTCAAGCCCAATGCGGGAGATTTGCCAGAGCTTTCGGGATACCAGGAAAACTCCACGCATTTCATGAGCCTTCTGGATATTCCAGGAAAGTTGGCAATCCTGACTAAAATATTAAAGGCATATTGAAAACATCAGATGATTGGTGCCCATTTTAGAAGATCATTTTGCACAAGAAATTCCCTTTATTATTTACACAGTTACTACAGACTGTTACCAGAGAAAAGCAATAGTTGACATCTAAAGGTTATATTACATATAAATCTGCGATAATTACCTTTTTTTTTAACTATGCTAACTGTGGCCATGGTTAATAATGGAGGTCACAGCCTTCTGTGCTCCTTTGATGAGGTAACCGTAGTTACTACCATAAATATTTGTTGCACTAGCAAGAGATCAGGTCTCTTCCAACACAATAATCATATCTGCCTACATCCAGATTGATGACAGCTATTACATATAGGAGTCAAGAAAAACCATTAATGAGGATAAAACACAAGTAGACTATGATGTTTTACGGGATGATAAATTAAAGTCATGTCACAGAGCCCAAAAACTGCAATTTGTCAATTGTTTAAAATGTTATCATCACATTCTTGATACAAGCTGTCTTGGACACTTATGTACCTAGTGAGAACCAAAAGGATAGATTTAATGAATGTTATAAAAATGAAAATGCAGATGTTGCCAATAGCAACCAATGAGAGTCTATCTATGTTTTTCTAGTATGTACCAGATTAATGATAGCCTCAATCTGATTGGTTGCTATGGGCTATGTGCTTCTACAAGCTAATGAATGTTATGCATACTTTACCCATTTTCGATTTGTCAGCTATGTCATGATAAGTAAAAAGAAAAAAAACACTTTCTACAGGTGAACGGGCTGCACTTGCAAGTGAGTGCGGCTTGGTATCACAATGTACGATATGTGCCAAGGTAATGCATACTAAACTGCTCCTATTTTAAGTTTTTGAGGGTAAGTCCATTGGTGCAAGGGGAGTGACTAGCAGAGGTCATATGGATGTTTATATACCACAGACCTGTGATTATATAGCCAATAAATGCAGACACATGCACAGAAATCGGATGTCATCCTATTAGACCAGGGTTAAACAAATACCAGGGTTGCTGACTCTTCTGGAATATTCTGGAGACTCCCGATATTCAGGAAGTTCTTCTGGTATCCTGGGAGAGCAGGCAAATCTCCTGACCCCTTGCCTCTCTATACAGCAATCTGTAGTGTTACCCCTAGGAACACTAGGAAGAGCAGCAGTGATGCACAGAGGTAGGGGCTTTGTTTAAATAACATAATTAAGCTCCGCCCACATGTCAGCATCTATTTCTTTCCTCCCAGAGGGAACAAATAAAAAGTCAGCAACCCTGACAAATACCAGTCACCAGGTCGACCAGAAATTCGGACCTGGACATGGAGACAGAATATATGTATAGTTACACATGGGACTTCTTTGTTCCGGTTTCTCCTCTCACATCACTGTTGTTCCACCACCAGTGCAGAGCTGCTGAGTTCAGAACTGCAGTCATCTAGTCTCACCCACTTCCTGTTCAGTCCATTCCTCCTGTCAGTCAACCCTCTGTTTATCAGAAGCTTTAACTTTAGCTCAAAGTGTGGCGGTATACAGCAGAATTAAATTTATTTATTACTTTCATGGACAGTTTATTAGTTTTCTCTGTAATGTCTTACAGTTCCTAATAGCTCAGATCTTAAGGTACTTGCCTTACACTTATCAGATTATCCCCATTAAGTACTAAAGTAAATACATTCCCTGACCTCACCATATAAGCAAGGGAGCACTGTTACTACTTCTTATAATGTAATAATGTCCTCCTGTAAAAATGGTGAAATACAGAACATTGTAACAAATCCTATATTATATTGTTGAGATAGACACAGATAGAGAAGAAAAAGATACATGGATACAGATATAAGATAGATATATAGAGAGATTGACTGAGATATATAGATAGAGATACAGAAATGTAAGGATAAAAATATATAGATTGATTTGAGATAGATTAATAGTTCTGTGACAGGTTCTCACATGATCGCCCATATCAAATTGTTTATCAATAAATACAATATACTTAAATTTTTGGCCTGATTCCTAAAATGTATAGAACTGTTGAGCCCTATGTTAGGTTAATTTAGATTTTGGCCTAAATACTTGCTAATACATTTAGTCCTCCTCACTTTCCCGTAATACAAATGGAGGGTCGAGCTCTGCTTTGAAAGCATTGTGGATTCACATTGTGGTGTACAAAAAAAAAAAAAATCTAAGTAATATTTATTAGACACACAAACTTTAAATACACATGCACTTAATGGAATGTGTGGAGAGGACAATGGTGTTGCCCTGATATGATAGGTTCATGTGCTGTCTGCAACAACCTCTGTGATAAGTACTGCCAGCTGCAGGTGAAATAGGAGTACAGTGCAGCAGGAAACACTGGGAACCTATCAATAATCAATATATTAGAGAACTACACCTGCACTAGTGAAAGAAATGAAATAAACAAATTTAACATTGTCTAAAATGAATACACTTCCCTTATTAAAAACTCAAACAATACCTAAGAAATACAGATGAGCTGCAGTGGCACAAATCATGGATTGCTATAGATAAAATGTGAATGTGACAGTGTCACTGACACCATTCTTGAATTGTAGACAAAAAAATTGTGAGAACAGCAATTAAAATTAAGTTAAAAAAAGACAGATTATGATCACTCAAAATGATCAAAAATGACAGTTCAAAGAACTTAAAATGTAATGCAATGCACTGTGTCAATAATTAATGTGTGTATGGAAATGTTTCTTTAGATAAGGACAATGAACAGATGTGATTTAATAATATTCTCCCAAAACACATTTATATCAGACACACTGATCACACTTCAGGATGTAATGCACTTTCTATAAGAGCATATTAAACAGCAGCAGAAACAGTTAATAGATACCCAGCCTTTCAATGTGTAGACTATTTATATAACCCTATCAGGGCTCTAACCTAACAACTCATCTGTTATGTTACATACAGTACATTAAAAATCAGTTATATCAGAAAATCCCAGTAGGGAATGTGAAGTCCCTTTCAATTCAAGCTCACACTTCTATATACAATATTATTCTGCATCTGGCCACCAACAGATCTGATCCATCAAATCACTGGAACATTGAAGTTAATGGAAAAAAGGAGATCTAACCCAAAACTACACCTGCAACCTGTGGAACACGTGACTCAATGCAAAGCCAAGGGGGGAGGGGGCAAATTTAATTTATATAGGGATCTCTAGCATGCAATAAATGGCAGGGAGATTAGATAGAAGGAGAGGAAGGTGTCTAGCAGACAAATGAGATAATAGGTTTAGGGGAGGCTTAAAACGTGCTTACAGTAGTTGCAAGCAAGTTGAGACAATTTCATGTATGAGAACAGGACAGATAGACATTAGGCTACAATAGTAATAACATCACAGTCACTGGCAACCATGTAAAGAGTGGACTTACACAAAGACCCCGAACAGCAGAGCACGGACCCCGAGCTCCTCCAGCAGTGCCCTCATCATCCACGGGCATCAGATGGACGGGCACCGGACCGCTGCACTGGGCACACGCTGTGGATTGAGGACGGGCACCGGCGTGGACGCGGTGACTGTCTCCTCCAGACTGACAGCTTGCTTTCTGTCACTCACTGAGAGACTGCAGAAGATTCTTCACCAAGAGACAGCTCGCAGTCGCTGTGTTCCTTGGGGTCGCCCACGGTGCTTGAGAGGACACCAGTTCATGAGATGTCTTCTCCTGCCCAAGAGACAGCTAGGATATCCGGGGAGAGCACTCTCTCAGAGAGTTTGAGGGGTGAACGAGAACGTGTGGCCGCCTGTGTGTCTGATAGTATCACCAATTCAGGAGCCGCTGTAGTATTCTGTCGCCTGCCTCTCTTACTATACAGAGAATGATGCTAGGGGAAATCCCTTCATAAAACACCCCCCTCAACCTCCCTCCTCCTCCTCCACACACCACAGCTACTGCCCTTGCTATCATACATGTCTTGTGCTCATAATCCCTCTAATGAGATAGAAAGTCTCTCCCTGCCTTACTTATATGCTATTAACCTCTCACTTTCTTTCTTAATATGATTTATTTGTTACTTTACTGATTGCTCGCTCTTGTGTCCAAAATTGCTTGCAAAATAATGGAAATATGGCTTGATACCTTATAGTAGGGGGGTAGGTCATATAGGTGATTAAACTGTAGATCACATGTGTGGAAGTACAATTAGTCTTTTTAATACTTTCCTGATACAAAATAAGGATACATGCTGAAAAAGTCTATCACACAGGGGTCTATTTACCTCCAATAAAATTTTTAATGAACGTTACTGATCCAGGCTGGCTTCTCCTGGCAGCTTCGTTCATATAGGTCATCGCAGGACCTTTCATTCAACCAAAGCTTAAATGAAGTCCTGCACATGTGCAGTGACTTTCAGTCAGGACTTTGAATGTTTCTTTTTAATTAGTTTTTATTTTGGTGTTTTTCTTTTTAGATTTTTTAAATTTTTTTGGTACATCTTATACCAACATATATTTCAGCAGTCTCCCCATATATACCCCCTTTTTTCTCTCCCTAATAACAGCTATTAGGGGGTTATATGGGGATATCACTGGAATATCAGCACTGGCGTTAGTTTAACTCTCAGTGCGGCGTGTAAAACGCAGCTCCGAGGGTTAATAAATATAACAAAGTGGCAGCCTGCTCTGAAAAGAATGGGCCGGCAGAGAGGCCAGATAATTCCATATATCACCATGGAAACTGCTATTTTCCATGGCGATCCATTGTTTGTAAATAACATAAACTTCATTTTCATGTGATAAATGATACCGGTAAATAAAGCCTACAATCTTCTGGATCCTCTTCAGTCATGCTTTCGTTCCAAACACTTTACTGAAACTGCACTGATCGTGGTCAATGACCTCATCACTGCTAAATCCAGTGCTTTTTTTTGGTCATAGAACGCAACGTTAAGGAGTTGCGGCACCTTTTTTTTTTAGTATTTTCAATTTTTTTTAAAGTTTTAAAAGTTTCAGTGGCAAAATCATTAAAACGGTGCATGGGGGCTGCTTGTGTGTTGAGTCTGATGCATGTGTACTTCATCCGTGCTGGTTGTGATGGCATTGCTCAGCTTGTGGCACTGTTCGGCTTGTGATTGGTCGCTCGTGAGTTGATGTGAGATCCGGCACCTTTTTTCTAACAAAAAAAGCACTGGCTAAATATAAAGGTCACTGCTCTCTTTTAATCCTACTGGATCTCTCTTCTGCTTTTGAGACCACTCTCTTCTCATACAAATGTTACAGTCCCTGGGTATTTGGGATCTCGCTATTTCCTGGTTCACATTCTACTTATCTAATCGCTCTTTCAGTGTTCGCTTTTCCTCTGCTTTTCCCTTATCTGTTGGAGTACCACAAAGCTCAGTGTTGGGTCCATTGCTCTCTGTTTCTCTGCTTCCTTGGACAACTCATGCAGTCATTTGGCTTTCAGTATCGTGTGTATGTAGATGATACACAAATCTACCTATCCACTCCTGATCTCTTACCAGCTGTGTTGGCCCATGTAACTGAATGTCTCTCGGCCATTTCACCCTGGATGTCCTCCTGCCATCTCAAAATTAATCTCTCAATAATAGAGCTAATAATATTTCCACCTGCCAATAAGAGTTACTCACCTGGTCTCCCCGTCTCTGTTGATAATGATATAGGGGTCTATTTGCAAACTTTGCCCTGAGTCACACTTAAGAAGCTCCGGCTTCTTAGGTGCGTAATTTTGAGAATGTAACTACTGCGCATGCGCGGTAGTATATTTACGCAATCTACATACCAGTTAAATAGTAGATTGCCGCCGTGTGGTCTTTATAGACCGCTCAGAGTCGTTTAGTTATAAAGTGGTGTACTTATGCCGCCTCGGGAGTGCTTAGTTAGAAGTGGAAGGGGGGGATAGATTTAGATTAGCCTGGGGGAGGCGGGTTTAGGCATTCTCCATGTGTAGTTTCCTTCTTAAGAAGGAAACTACGTACGGTTAGTTAAAGTAGCCCTATGACACTGTTAAGTGCTTCTGGGTACCTAAAAAAGGGGGGGGGGGGGGTTCAGGGCTGCACCAGTGAATTAGGTGCGGATCTGTCCACTCCAACCTCACGCTTAACTGTGAATATGGTCCTTTGTTTTTATGTGGTAATTCCAGTTTTCACTTGAAAAACGGACATTATCTTCTAAAAACGAAGTGCTTAATATTTACAAAACTCTTTAAAAATCTGCTGTTACATGACAATGTTTTCGCCGGCCCGTTCATCTTAATGCGGGCCGGCTCTTTGTTATATTTATTGAATGTTTTACACTCCGCTCTCAGGGTAAAAAAAATATCAGTATGAAGCGGTGCTGCCCTGGGTGGGCACCATGCTACATTTTATTTATTTATATATTGTTTTATTGAATATGTGTATGTACCAATAAAAGTTTTTTTTATTCTATCCATATGCCTCTTTGAGTAAACTATTTGGGGAAGAGAGGATCCTTCATCTTCACGGAGAAGAAGCGTTTGTTTACATCAATCCTTGATTGACAATGGTCCTCCTCGCGCTGTAGGAGACGCCTTGAAGTGAACAGCTGTTCGGCTCCCGCACTCTCCCGCCAGCTTCATTCATTCCCCATCAGAATTACCACCGCAGAAGGGACACCACTGACCGGGGATCTTCAGAGTATTCAACTCCTCAACAACGGTCCACTCCAGAACGATCCCGGTACTTTTCTCTTAAATATAAGGTTGACTACAAGAGTTAGTACTGTACCAGGTCTATGACCCATTAAACGGCTTCTAACAGATTACAGATCCTCCAACATGACCCATTCCATTAGGTACAAAATACTGTGCTCCTCAGTTTCCAACTGTCAGTTACTATGGTAACCTCCTTTGTTGAAGAGGCAAATAGTTTTTTAAATATCGGTTTGTTCATTTAAACCAGGTGAGTGACAGTTGGAAGCTCAGGAGCAGATTAAATTGTACCT
>WWET01000240.1:18322-31953 GCA_011038615.1 Limnodynastes dumerilii | reverse complement strand
CACAAATATATGATAAGCAACCAGTCACCGTCAAGGCCTTTCTGCATATGGTGGTCCTAACTCTAACAATGAGAGTCCCAATGTTATAATGTTTTAATTTATGCCCCTCATTGTGCGCCCAATGAGGGGCATAAAAAAACCCATTATGGGCACAATATAAAGGGCCATAATGATGATGCCCACACAATGAGGGGCATAAATAAAACATTATAGGCACAATAAGAAGGGCCATATTGATGATGCTCACACAATGAGGAGCATAAATAAAAATATTGGCACAATAACAAATGGCATATAGAATCTTTACGCCCCTTATTGTGCCCATGCTTTTATTTATGCCCCTCATTGTTTGGCCATCATCACTATGCCCCTTTTTATTGTGCCCATAATATTTATATTTATGCCCCTCATTTTGTGACCACCATCTTTGCAGAGTGAGGAACACAGCCATTCAGAGTAGTGTTGGGGGAAGTAAGCTGTGGCTTAACTGTACCCCCAAGCCCACAACCTTTAAAATAAACTCCAAATCCCCTGCCCACTAGCCCACCCCACAGAAATGAATTTTAATCATAATAGCAAAATTATTATTTTATTTTTGTGAGTCTGTGACTACAATTAATTTAGTGATTATTTTTTATTAAATAAAATAAGTTTTGGGTTATTTTTTTTTATAAATAAGGGGGCAACTGAAGGGGGGGTGTTAACAAGCAACTTAACTGCCCTGCAGTTTTAAAAGGCTATACAGTTATGCACAGAAAAATTCAATTGTTATATGCTATGCTTCATTCATATAGAATGGGTGCTTTTCAAGGCAATAGCGTAAAAGACAGAAACATAAAATTTATGGGAAAAGCCAAAAACCTTATTAAATGCACAAAAGTTTCACGAAATTTTTCATATACACAATTAATTTACACTAAAACACCCGGATTCATACAAAGAACCAGAATCCATATTAAATGTGTAAAAAAAAAGCTGACAACCACATACTGTATGTGGGGTTTCCAGCTTTTGTTCCATAAATTTAATATGGTTTTCAACTTTTTGTGTGAACTTGGTGTGCATATGGCAGTGTTTGTATGACTTTTTTTTTGGACTTTTTGATTGCATTTTATATTATTACTAATAATAACTTTAATTTATATGGCGCCACATGGTATCCACAGCACCATACAGAGGCAATAGAAAAGCTGATAGTTACATTTACATTATAATAATAAACAGGGTATAAATCAATAAAAATAAGGAATGAAATACAAGGCAGCAAGGTGGCTCACAGAGCTGAGGTCATGAGTTTGATTTCCAGACTAGGCCTTATCTGTGTGGAGTTTGTATGTTCTCCCGGTGTCTGCGTGGGTTTCCCCTGGGTGCTCCGGTTTCCTACCACACTTCAAAAACATGCTGGGAGGTTAATTGGCTGCGGACTAAATTAAACTAGTCTGAGTGTGTGTGTGTGTGTGTGTGTGTGTGTGTATGTGTGAGGGACCTTAGTATGCAGGTTCAATAGGGGCAGAGACTGATGTAAATGTCTATGTTCTCTGTAAAGCACTGCAGACAATTTATGGTGCTATATAAATAAGTGTCATTATTATTATTATTATTAATAATAATAATAATAATAATAATAACAACAATAATAATAACAATAATAATAATTACAGTGGACCGGATTCAGGCCTCTGTATGTGTTCCCTATATACAGAATCCGCACATAAGAGGAAAGTGAACTCCAATGGCACTCTCCTCTTACATGCAAGCTTTGTAGCAGTTACACTGCCATAGACCAACCTTTAATCAATAGGCCAGCCCAGACAGTAAAATGTAGTTGGTCCCCCCCACACTCACCTTGCAAAGTTCAGGCAAGTAGAAAAGGATGAGCCGCCCTGTTATCTGGAGCTCCTAGCATACAGAACTGCATTGCGTATGCCAGGAGATCTGCAGCGTAACATCTACGGTCTGGATCTGGCCCGATGTAACTAACCTGCACCTACGCAGTGTATATGGACACATAGTTTTATTCAGCTAGTCCGCTTTGTGCTAGTACACTACGTACTAGATAGCGATTCCACAGTACAGTTGCGTGTGCCTTAAAATCGCACATCCTATGGCCATAATTGCTGCATGCAAGTACCGCACACATGACGCACTATGATTTAAGTGCACCTCTGGATCAGGGCCTTAGTTGCCCTGTCCACATTTAGCTAAAGCCCAGCAATAATGGATCCTGCCCCAAGAACTAGCTTCTATGTTATTAATCTATATCTGTGGGTACGTTAGAATCATCATTATATCTGCTGTCAGAGGCGGCAAATATACAGTATCAATGAATGTGTTGCCCCTGTAAGTCTGCTAATTCCTCAGCAGAGGCGGAACTACCGTTAGTGCAACAGGTGCAATGGCACCGGGGGCACATGCTAATACAAGGGCCCACAGCCGTCATCAAAGCCGTCAAAGGTTACCTGGGATATCATCGGGGCCAAAGCATATTTTTTGCACCTGGGCCCACAACTCGCTAGTTCCGCCTCTGTTCCTCAGTATAAATGAACTTAACATCATTTTAATATGGATTTTTGGTATGTTAAATTAACCAAAAGCTTCTGTCTTTGGGCTGATTCAATTAACCGAAAAGACGGGAAAAATCGCGAAGTGCGCCCATTCCCGTCTATTATGGTAAGAAAATTTTGCGTATTTTAATACGCACCTCATAGAGATTAAAATCCGCAATTTATATTTTCGGAAAAATGACCGCAACCAGACATTGCGGGCAACGGAATCAGGCCCTATTAGTTTTACTCATTTCATTTTTTTGCAATAAATATGTTATAAATAAATATGATCGTTGTCACAATAACCTTTTGCTGAGGTTGCTTAGTGATACTCAGTTACCTGGCAATGCTCGTTGGCAGCAGTATTTCTTCACTAGTCACTTTGCCAGTGTGGGAGCTTATATGACAGTGTGAATTGCTGGACTATGCAAGTGCAACAGAAAACAAAGTCTGGAGATGTTTTTACCATTTCACTTTTCATAATACTAAATTATTTTTTTTTACTTATTTTTTTAGTTTTTCCAACAGATAGAAAATATAAAATCTTTTCTTAGACTTGTGCACAGAGGTCTGAACATCGTGGGGGTAGAGCCAGGACTATTGCTCCAGGCTTAGAGCTGAAGGGACCCTTTACCTTAGCTCAGCAGCAGTGGTATCCTACCACTGATAATTGCTACTGTGAGCTGTACATTAGTACTCATTAGTGGGCATCGGCCCGCTGTTAATGAAGGTCCGCAGGTCTATAGTACAACCTTAAGTCTTGGATCTGCGTTCAGCAAAAGTGTCTACCGCTGCCCACTCAGCCTCATCTGCATGTCTATCCCCGCCCCCCTTGCAGGGATTCGGCATGCGGATGTCATGGAACACCCAATTGGACAGGACTCCTAGCATACAGAACTGAGCCGCCCCTCCCACTTTCACATATTAATTAAACCTGACATGACTACAGAAATAAGGTCTAAATGACATTTGGTGTCTTATTAAAGCACCTGGGAGGATTTTGAAATTTTGGTGGGGTTTGGCAGAACTTTATGTGTTTGCACAGTGGAGGCATCCATTACTTAAGCTAAGCATATAGTCAATTATTTCCTCTGAATTCCCTAGAAACTAGAGAAATCATAGAGACGTCAGACTGGATCCAGCGTTTCAAAATAAGAGAAAATCAGGTGGAAATTTACACCTGGACAAAACCACGTTGAACCGCAGTGGAGGCTAATTTAATTCCAAACAATATTAGAGTTAAGAGGTGAGAATATTGGAGTTGAGAGGTGATGTTTTCTAGTCTAAAGAACAGTGTAAAAGTAAAGCTGGTCAGCATCTATGGGCAATAAGCACAATAAAGTATTCTTCCTACATGTAAAGAATAACATTAATTTGCCTCCCCCTGAAATTCATGTTTTTGTCCAGGTGTAACTTTCCATCTGTTTTTCCTCTTATTGTCAAACTCTGGATTCGGTCCATTTTTCTAAATAGACCTGATTCCTCGTGAATTGACAGGCTACATTCATCACTAATATTTGCAAACTTTCTTTTATCTGAAATTTAAAAAAAAAAAATCATATTATATGCCAGAATCCTTCCCAAGCGTAAATTATATCACTTTTACAAGTAAACAATATACTTGAAATAAATTACTTGAAAGCAATTTTTGCTGAAATTTGAATAAGGAACTTATAGCTTAAAGAATGGCTTTAGTATGCTGAATAAATACTTTACCATGTTACAGTAATCCACAGAACACGTCTGTGTACAGTAGCTTTGAGGGCTTGTCTTTTTATCCCACCAATTAGTGAACAACAGGGTGTCAGATATCTCTGGTTCTAAAGTGTAGTTACCTCAAGGATGATCTAATGCATTTACAATGTATTCCCTTAGGGTATGTACACGATCTCTCGGTGTCTCATTAATTATTGGAGCAACTGCATAACTTGTTCGGGCATTAAGTACACATCAGTCAAATGCAACAGAGCTTGAATATGTATGACAACTCCTTGCAAATTTCTAACGTATACATTAGACATCACAACGTATATGCACTCCTACTAAGGGCATCTTTAAGTAAGTGGAACTAAACTCAACAAGGTGCAATTAATGCAAGAGGCTGAAGGGTGTGGGCCCTATTTCGAACTGGCTGGGATATCGATTGCTTATGCCTCGAAAAGGCATAGCAATCGATCCCTGGAGCACGGTGCTCCGAAAGGTAAGTGGCTAAACTAACCCCAATCCTTCTCCTAAATCTAACCCTAATCCTCCCCTTCCATTACCCTAACCCTCCCTTCCCCGCAGCCTGACCCTAACCCTCCTTTCCCTGCAGCCTGACCCTGACTCTCCCTTCTACCTAGCCTGACCCTAATACTCCCTTCTCTATAGCAGTGCTTCTCAACCTTTTCTCACCCTCGGCACACCTAAGCCCTTCCCAGAATTCCGCGGCACACCTAATCCCTTCCCAGAATTCCACGGCACACCAAAAGCAAAATATAAAAAAAAAAACGGAATTACAAAGTACATACACAGATATTACATTAACTGTTATTTTTTATTTGATAAATAAAAAAATCGCAGCTAATAACCTTTTTTTCTTATAACTAATTTAACTATGTTAGCCCCCATCATGTGTCTGCAGCCTCCCCAGTAGTCCCCATCATGTGTCTGCAGCCTCCCCAGTAGCCCCCATCATGTGTCTGCAGCCTCATCAGTAGTCCCCATCATGTGTCTGCAGCCTCCCCAGTAGCCCCTATCATGTGTCTGGAGCCTCCCTAGTAGTCCCCATTCATGTGTCTTCAGCCTCCCTAGTATATCCCATTCATGTGTCTGCAGACTCCCCAGTATAACCAATCGTGTGTCTTCAGCTCTCCAGTATCCCACATTCATGTATCTGCAGCTTCCCCAGTATCCCCTTATTTCCTTAAAATAAGGTCCAGTGCTTTTTTTTCCTGTTGGAGGCATTGCACTGCGGCACACTTGGCAACATCCCATGGCACACTGGTTGAGGAGCACTGCTCTATAGCATAATCCTAAAACCCCCCTCCCTGCAGCCTGACCCTAATCCCCTTCTATGGCCCTAACCCTCACCCTCCCTTCCTAAGTGTCTAACCCTAAGTCCCTCCTGATAACCCCATTTTTGGTCACTGTTACCTTATCATGTGTGTTTGTAATTAATAAAAAATGGTTGATATCGGCTTAGAGTCCAGGGTTATGATGCTGATAGTTATGTGGTATCTGGCTAGCATGGTAGGCCTTAAGCTGATCATAAACTAGAGCAATTATTGGTCTGATCTTTACAATTGTCAATCGGACCGATAACCGCTGGAGTGTATATATTGGAAAATATATTGCATCCAAGCTACCAATTTCCTTCCACCTCCACCTCCTAGAAAGAGTTACCTCGATCTGACTGCGCGGAGTTCCGTGCGTATTTTTAGGATCGGATGAACTGCACATGTGTAGTAACTTTATTTATGCTGTTGACGTTGAATTTACGCACGGAAGTCCATTAGGCACATACTTGTGAATCGCACTTGGGGGCATATGAGCGGAGAGGCGTGGTTGAAATCCGTATGGGCAAAGTTACGTGACAGTAGGTGGGGGGGGGCATTTAAATGACCATTTGAGGGCGCAGTTAGTTAGATACGCACATATGGAAGTATTATACGCATGTAAGAGCACACTTATAGTTAGAGGTGCTCTTTAGACTCGTAAGTCACAGAAAACCTGTCCGTGTGAGGGGAGTGTCATGGGTGTTGGTGGGTGTTGCCTATCAACATTCATGCATATTATTTGCGTACCTTTAACTGACGGATCTCTGAACACAGAACTTCATTATTATTAGCAAGTACAGCAGTAGTAATGAATGCTCTTCATTCAGGACATGCAGTGTGTTCATTATTATATTACTGCTATACTTACAGGTAATTATGTAGTGGAAGAACTACGGCCACATACTGACAGGGAAGCCCAGCCAATCAGCGCAGAGACTGCAAGGAAGCTCATGTAACCAATCAACTGCAAGGGCCACCGCAGCACCTTTCTCTTCTCCCGGGATTGTTGATCCCTGCAGGAGAGGTGAGTGGCACCAATCAGTCCCAGCAGGAGAGGTGAGTGGTATTGATATCAGAACCTTTCTCTAGTGGGAAATCATCCCATTTATCAGGCCATCTCCTGCGGGGACCGATAATCTGACTAGTGTATAGTCATCACTAGACACAGGCCATATGGTTGTGAAGGAGAGCATGTCTGGTCTCTGAATTTACATGGCAGCAGTTAAAACCTTCCCTATAATAAAGAAAAAATCACCAAGCATTTTGTGCTCCAGCTTCACCTGTAACCCAACCTCAGCAACAGATCGTAGCATTGTGTGTACAGAGTATAACAAAAATACATAAAAACTTACATTTGAGCCAGGTTGGCATATGGGTAATTCCTCATTTACATGGAGTCCGGATAATGATTAAAAAAGTCCACTAGAAGAAACTTTGTAACAACAACTTGTAAAGTCTAATAGGTTTTCCAAAGGGAGATCTGGTGGATCCAGTGCGGATGAGAATTGAAAGTTGAAACATAATCTATGGGTGCAGAGGATGCGCTGGGTCCTCTTTCCTCTGTGCCTCGCCACAGCTGGACCCCCTGCACCCATACTAGTTACTCCACTGGCTGCATATATCCCACATATGGCAGTGTTTGAAGGTCCCTATTTTCCTCCTCTCTGTCACTCAGCTCCAGGGATCCAGCTAAGAGAATCCCCAGTCTCATATGACCACTAGCTGGGTTACAAGCCAGGGCTGCAATTCAGAGGTCAGCGCACACGCCAGCTAACATGATGTTTCTCTGCGCACGCTAAAAACTGCAGAGTGCACATTCCTGTCCGATTCCATTCATTATTGTCCACCCCACTTTTTCTAATGCATCTATGGCGCGAGCGATGCATGCAATTTGCTTGTCCCTCTGGATCAGAGTGAGCGTGGACACTGAGGGTGTTTTAACAAACAATGGGCCTGATCCAGAACAACGCTTAAGAGCGAATTTACGCGTGGCGGAGACGTAAAATTTGGCTATTTCTAAGTACTGCACATGCGCACCATAGAAAATACGCTTATTAGCGTAGCGTAATTGTGAACGTATGGGCCATTCACGTAATTGTCACGTAAATACTTACGTGTGGGCGTGCCAATTTTACGTGAGTCAGCAATACGTTCGTTTTACGTGAAGTAGGTGGAGGTTTGTATGTAAAGTGTACAGTATGGGCGTGCTAAGCGGCGTACGTTCATGTAGTCTATACGTCCGTTACCGGACGTACGCTGTTACGCGAAAAAAAGTTAAGGTAGAGTTTGGGAAGCGGAATTCGGTGAAAATACGTACATTCAAGGGGTGTGTCTAGGGGATTGTATAGAACATATACGTGTGCGAAAATACGTTACGCGTGGAAACGTATTGCACACGTAGTTCTGGATCTACCTCAATGTAGTTTAGTCCCCTGCCCTGAAAATAGTGAGCAAAGTTATTTAATCTGGATTCATAACTTTCAATAAGTCTATTTTAGCATTAATAAATAATTAATAATGAAGGGCCGTATTCAGAGCTCCGGCCGCAATGCAATTGAGGCCGGAGTTTTGAGAAATGTGCTACTGCGTATACGCAATCTACGTTGCAAGAAGTGACGTAGATTACGTTACAAAATTACTGCGCATGTGCAGTAGCATTGCGGCCGGAGCGCTGAATACGGCCATGAATTGAGCAATTTAATTCATGAATTAATATTTTACATATTTTTCAGTTTGCTTCATTGGTTTCTTTGCATTCATTAATTATGAATTAATTATTGTTTAGTTGTGCAACTCAGCAAGATAGGCTGAAGAAACTAAGAGACATAAGGATTTATTTGTCTCTGTGAATAACAAGTTGATCATCATTATGTTCCCCACAGGAGCCCGGAACTGAAGTTCTAAATGGTTAGTGTTTGCCTGATGGTGATTACACAAAATATAGGCACAAAACAAAGTGGACAATAAAATAAAGTGCTCCGTGAAATGCATTATACCAAATCTAGTTCACATTCAGAAATAACTGGGCCGTACTGTAACTACCCAGGGGGCTTTGGAACAGGCGTTATTCCCCCTTGTTCCACGTGTGAGGGCTACGGCTTGCTGGTATGATTGTCTTTTTTCCGTCCATCGTACGGCAGCTGACAATTGGCATCAGTCTGCATTTGAGAAAGCAGCAGTGATTAGAACCCTTTCCTAACTCTTACCCTCCATTTCCCTCAGCCTAATCCTAACCTTACCCTTTTTAGCCCTAACCCTAACCACATACCCGCTGCAGCCGCCACAGCCTAACTCTAACCTATTACTTGCAGCAACTGAAGCAGCCTGGCGTTATTGCGAACAGGGAAATAGGTTTTTTAGTACGTTTTTTTCTGAAATAACCAACCTCGCATGTGTAGCGGGTAATTTACGCAATCTATGTACCAAGATTAAGAAGGAGAATTTGAACGGGAAGTTAGGGAAGCCCTAGGATGCTCTTAAGTGCACTAGGTTCATAAAAAATGGGGAGGTGGCGGGGAACGAAGTTTTCAGATCGGTGGATATATACTTATCCGCTCCTTCTTTAAGCTTTCTTAACCTTGAATACGGTCCTTCATCCCCATGTGAGAGGGAAGTCATCCACAGCAACCAGACAGTGAAACAGAAGAGGGGGAGCAGGAGGTGCACTGTAAAATCTGGGTAGACACTACAGCATTATCACAACAATATCCTGCTGATCACATGTTAAAAGATATCTGATCAGTGTGTGTGCTCCAGCAACCATGAAGAGTCGTTTTAATGGACAACTGATCGTTTAATTGGATAATTTTACCGATCAGTGATGGCACCATATCAGAAGAATAGATGGTGATGGTGAAGAGAGATGGTAATCTATAGTTGCCAACTTCTTTCCCCTGGGAGATCTCAGAGGGAAGAAAGAGATGTTGACATGGGGGTGGGCTTAATTCTGCAATATTATGATATATGATATATGAAATATATTATTATCACTACATTAAGCAATGCCTCGCCTAGCAATGCCACAATACATAATGGGCCAGATTTACACATAAATGTGTGATGTGTAGGGGCGGATACTCATGTATCCACACATACTTCCCCACTTCCCTCCCCTGCCCCATTTTAAAGGCAAAATGGCAATGAAGATGAAAATGAAGATGGGGCACAGTGTGTGTATAATTAATTAATTAATTTTTAGGATGGGGGTGGGGGGGGCATAATTTTTTACTGCCCTGGGCTCTGCTAGGTCTAGAAACGGCACTGTATATGAAGCATCAGCTTCTTAGGTGTAAATCCGGTCCACTGTTACTAGGGATGGAGTGGGGCTTGATAATGCAAATGATGTAATCAAGCTCCGCCCATCCTTAGGGCTTACTATACTGTTAGACGTGGAACTTGAGGAATACAATCATGACCTCATTCTCATTGCAGGAAATTTGATGGCTCTCCCAGGATACCAAAGCTATAGCCAAATTTCAGGAGCCTTCCAGACATTCTGGGAGAATCGGCAACCATGTGAGAATCACAGAAATGTGCATAAATCATCATGACATCGAAAATTTATATAGTGGGTTATTCCTTTTAAAAATAGTGCTTATATTTATACTTTTTGGGTTGTGGCCATTTTTATTATATTATTTTTATTCAAATGGAATTTATATATATTTTTTTAATCAATATACAAACTATGGGTACTGAAACAAAATTAGATCTTGTCCCCCAACCTATAAATTCCCCTTTTTGTATGTCAGAAGAACAGTTTTAAAATATAATGATGCCGATCTTGTAACCGGCCTGTTTTAACATGCAAACAAGATTTCCTTAAAACTGCCACATTTCCACCATTGTCCCTGGAACCACACAGATAACTATGCATATAAAGCAGCAGAATACACTCTACGCTATGCAAATATCTAACGTACAGATCTTAATGGATCTATCTGATGAGACGCACACGCCTGATATAAAAGCACTGCTATTATAATTCTCCTTCACACTGCTCAAATGCCTCTCAGTGATGCTCCTGTATGATTTAATTTAGAGATTACTGGAATCCAAGGGAAATTCTGATTTTATTTCATTGTGACTGCCGGGGACAGTTAGAGCTTTTATACACACAGCAGAAAAAAAAAAAAAAGCTATTATATCAGCAGTGATCGCATAGACTTGTTTAAATGCAGTTGCAATGGAGAATTCTGTTGTGTTCTATCCAAATTCAGTTTCACTTTAACTGCTCATGCATATTATAGATGTTTGCATCTGGAACCCAGTTGTGATCCCATTTTCATTTCAAAGGCACCTCTTCATACACGTAATGGCAATTTGGGTTTTTTCCTGTTATATCTGCAATTCAGCTTTCGCTGTCAGCCTGCTTAACATAAATTTGCAATGTTATTATACATATACTGTACCGGGGAATGTCTGTAATCCCCTGCTGGCCAAATGTATAAAGAAGAAATACATTTAATGAGGCAAAGCTATGGTCCCTGACTCTGGTGTTGATGTAACTCTGCAAGCAATAGTTGCCTTGTCAGCAAGGGGGAGTTGTCATTATGGCAATCGTGGCTTGAAAAGTGACACAGCCAACAGCATAATGTGGGCTTTATTATTTTTGGCACAATTGGAATATGGAGTCAATATATTTCGGCATGGGTACAGTGCATTGGCAAATGTTAGGCAGCTAGGGTTATGGTCAGGGGGCCGTATCCTGACCTCTACACGTGTTCCTAACGCAGGGAGGTCTGGTACATAAGAGGGAAGTGAACACTCATGTCAGAGCCCTCTCACATACAATGATTTGTTAACAGAGCCGCCATCAGTAAAAAACAGGCGGGACTACTGTGCCCGGCCAGGAGCTGATGGGTTCCGCCATAATCAATGGACCAATATGCAGGGAAGAAATTCCCCACGCCGGCCAGCTGCTAATGCAGGTCCACAGGCCCCACCCCCATGTAACGTTGCCGGTCACATCACATAGGAGGCAGGGCCCCACAGATGTGTCCTGAGCCACTCAACTTCTGACGGCGGTTCTGTTTGTTAAAATCCGTGCCCATAAACCTACCTCTTCTGTACGCACATCGTTCTTTACGGTAGAGCCTAGTGCCGCCAATAGCGGCTTATTTAAATTGTTCCCCACTGCCCAGCCTACCGTACTGTAGCCATGCAGAATGCGGAATTGTGCTCTGTGCGCAAAGAGATCCATAGCATAACATCTGCGCAGCACATGCGTGCCTCTAACAATTATTGTGACTTACGCAAGTGGCTTTGTGTAAGCCACCTAACATTATTACCTCCGGATATGGCCAAGGATTATTATAATATCAAACAAACATGTCGCCATTACAATATTTGCGGTAACGACTGACGGTGAACAATGCCGGCATTTTAGTCCTGGCATGTTCACTGTCGAAAGTCATGAGTGTATCTGTCAGCAAGGGAGTTAGAGCATACCTGCGGCAGCAGACAGGTTGTGAACTGGGTTCAGTTATGCTTCTATAATGCGTGCAGAGTGTGGGTCCCAGGAAAAAGAGGTTTCTGTAGTACTCACTCTGCACCCAAACTGCTTGACTGGCAGCTGGGACTCAGGCTGAGGATTCTCTGCTACGATTCTCCCCTGTGATGACAGGTTATGCACGCGGTTATCAACTGTGAAATAAAAATAATAAAGCAACTGCGAAGTGAAAAATGTACCCAAAATCAGCCCAAACCCAGGCCTAGTGCTACTACTAGGCAAGTGTAGGCAACTGGGGCATTAGGTCTGGATGGGGGGGGGGACTGACATGTAGGGGCTCATGGAACCTAACACTCGTGACACAAAAGCCACCACTCAGCTATTCCCCTGCAGCAGTGCTTACTTGTACTCCGTAGCCAGAAATGACGGGTCTTTAAGACCGCGTATACGCAATCTACGTTGCATCAAGTAACGTGGATTATGTTACAAAATTACTGTGCATGCGCAGTAGAACATATCGGAAAACTCCGGCCACATATGCAATGCGGCCGGAGCTCTGCATACGGCCCGACCTCCCTAACTACTATTGTATTGTTTTCTAACTAACATTGGCCCAGATCCAGAACTATGGCTGACAGAGGATTTATGCAACTCATTTGAGTCCCCTGTGTCGGAACATCTGCTCATGCATGCGCCACATGTTCCGACTGTGTAAGTACTAACGTACATAACTATGTTACATATGTATGTTATGTATGTATGTATGTATGTATGTAATGTAAATGAGGGATCGGGGAAGCCCCATTATGACTAGGTCTTTGGCTTTACGGCTGCAGACCTAGTCATAAAAGTTGAGGTAGTAATCTCTACACGTAAGTGTCCAGATTTACTACCGACAGCGGGGCGTGCACTCCACACTACGGGTGCGTAACTACGTAAATCGAGCGGGGATCAGGATTTGGGCCATTGGGCCTGATCCAGACCTACGGCCGCAAGCGATCGTACGCCGATCGTGAGCGAAAAAACGGGCAAAAAAACGCACTGCGCATTTGCAGTATGACAACTTCCGGTCGAACGAAGGACATGAGCGTACAGCGAGCGTATTTTCAGCGTATTTTTCGCCCAAGGGGCGTGCATTTTGTACGACGATAGTCTGGACGCTCGAGTTACTACACAGAGGCGGGGATAGCCATTTAAATTGTACAGTATGGGCGTGCTAAGCCCCGTACGACCAGCGTATCGGTACGAAAATTCGCACGTACGCTGGAAAAACTTAGGGTAGGGTTCAGCCGCCATAAGTAGGTACAATCAATGGGAGTGTCATGGGCATGAAAGTTTATACGCCCGTATAAATAATCATACGCTACACTCGCGGGCGCTCGCGGTCGTAGGTCTGGATCAGGCCCATTGTCTCTATCTATCTATTTATCAAATGGAGACCTCTAATGGGTGAAATTTAAAGGTCTATTATAAAGGCACATTATAAAGAACATTATAAAGAACATTATTATTATTTTTAATATTATTATGTAATATATATATCTTTATTCCTAACATTTCCAATACAACCCCTCACTTTTTATTTATTTCAACTGT
>WWET01000239.1:871557-886118 GCA_011038615.1 Limnodynastes dumerilii | reverse complement strand
ACGAGCGTCTTCCGTGCAGACTGAACATGTGCAGTGGTCTGGATCTGCTCCATCATTTTTAAGAATGGCTTTATTATATTTAAAGGATCTATTGACACTTTTGTAGCTGCACTGATGTAGATGTATGTAAATGCAAACCACAAATATGCTATATTGGGGGAGCAATAACACAATCACACTGATTATTATTTTTATAATAACCTAGATCAATCATAAGCCTTAAAGAGACTATAAAGCTTAGTGCACACATGCTTTCCTCACTATAATCCTTCCAAACACATGATAAACGAGTGTTTGGAATGACGGGCTGTATTCAGAGAACCATTTTAGCGTTGAGTTCCGTGCGTATTTTTAGGTATGTTTCAACTGCGCATGCATAGTAACTTTATTTACATAGTTCATGTAGACTATACGTGTGGAAGTGCCTCATGGACGGACTTGTGAATCGCACGTGGTTAAATACGCACGAATCTCCCACTTCAAAATACGCACGTGGGTGGGGGGAGGCATTTTAATGAAGGAGTGTCCTTCTCTCAGAAGGATTTCTGAATACAGACCGATAACTGATTAGTAGGAACATTGCAATGATCATGTCTGATGGTGCAAAGCATACAACATTTATTGATTGCATAACATAAATGTTGAATTTTACTGATCAAACAATGTGGTGAGAAAAACATGTAGTGCTAGATTTACTAATCACTGGACATCGGCATAGTTTTTTATTTTAAATCGCTGAATTTACTATTACCGATTTATGTCTAGCGATTTCAAAACTACAGCGATGTCTGGTGATTTTTTTAGGGTTTATTCGCCGCGATTAAGCTTGTAATCGCGGCAAATGAACCCTTTTAAAATCGCCAGACATCGTTGTTGAATGTTAAAAAAATAAAATCGCTGCCAAGGCCACCAATTAACCCTTTGCATGCTGTGCCACCTAGTACTTTAAGTCACAGCATGCCTTTGTATTCCAGGGCATGCTGTCACTTAAAGTATCCTAAGTGGCAGCATGCAAAGGGTTAACGGCATGCTGCCGCAACCACAGTGTTACCCGCTAACACTACACTACATACATGTCCCTCTGTCTCATTAAAAAATGACCTGTCCCCCCCCTTAATGACTAAACACTGTCCCTTCATCCATATTACACCCTTAATGAAGAAACACTGTCCCTCCGTTAATATGAAACACTGTCCCTGCCTACATATTAAACCCTGTCCCTCCGTACACATCCTAACCACTTTCGATTACATTTTAAAAATAATGCTCTATTAAAAGATTTTCATTATATGTCCCTCCCTCTATGTTGTTTAAAATGTCCACTTGTGTGAATACCTAATATGTTCCCCATGTGGACTTATGTGTACCCCCCGTGTGTCTACCATAATTACATCTAAGTGTGTCAAGTGGAAAAAAAATCACAGCCCCAAGTTACTATTAACTAAACATTTTTCCCCAATGTAAAAATCATTTACTCACTGTTCTGCAGGTTGCTTGGAGTCCTGCTGGATCTTCTTCATCTTCTTCTTGCTTCTCCTCCAGTCCGGCCCGGCCCACGCTCCACAGTGTCCTTCGGCGAATGTGGGGCCTCCTTACAGGAGTTATATTTATAGCCTTGTGGTCCCGGGAGTTGCCGTCCGAGGCTATAAACACAGAGGAGCGTGGGCCGGACCGGAGGAGATGCAGGAAGATCTAGCATGACTCCAAGCCGCACTGCAGAACAGTGAGTAAATGATTTTTACTTTGGGGAAAATGGTTTAGTTAATAGTAACTTGGGGCTGTGATCTTTTTTCACTTGACACACTTAGATGTAGTTATGGTAGGCAGACGGGGGTACACATATTTAAGTCCACATGGGGAATATATTAGGTATTAACACAAGGGGACATTTTACACAAAAACATAGAGGGAGGAACATGGAGGATCATTTTTAAAATGTAATCAGAAGTGGTTAGGATGTGTATGGAGGGACATGGTTTAATATGTAGGCAGGGACAGTGTTTCATATTGACGGAGGGACTGGGTTTCTTCATTAAGGGGGGGAGGGGAAGTGTGTAATATGGATGGAGTGACAGAGTTTAGTCATTAAAGTTGGGACAAGTCATTTTTTAATGAGTCAGAGGGCCAATGTATGTAGTGTAGTGTTAGCGGGTCACACTGTGGTTGCGGCAGCATGCCTTTGCATGCTTCCACTTAGGGTACTAAAGTCACAGCATGCCCAGGAATACAAAGGATGCTGTGACTTAAAGTACAAGGTGGCACAGCATGCTAAGGGTTAATTGGTAGCCACGGCAGCAATGTACATTATGTAATACATTTGTTATTACATGATTTCAATGAAATCAATAATCCCCCTCAGCTCTTTTATCTGTGGCGATTTACACTCCCATTCTCCCATTCTACAGCGAGTTTACAACTTGTACCTTAGTAAATCAGAGATTTGTATCTCGTGAATGGGATAAATAGACACAGATAGCTCAACAACAGCGATTTGGAAAAAACCCATCTCTGATGATTTGATAGCAAAAATCACTTTTAGTAAATCTGAGATTTCAAAATCGCCACTAAAAAATAGCAACCAGTGGCGATTTTGACAATCTCGAGTTTAGTAAATCTAGCCCGTAGTGTGAGCCTGGTGGAGATGGTGAAGATGCTAGTGTATAAAGGAAAACAAAACACTTGGCAATAACAAAATCAGCAATAAGATTAACAGGGTTTGTTACAGTGATATGTTTTATTGCTACAGTAAAAGAGAACTGAAGCCAGCAAGTGAAGATGTGATATTTGAAAAATGCTATTGCCGTTTTTATAGTAAATAAAGTCTGATGCAGTATTGAGTTTTTAATAAGAGGACACTACTTACACTGAATGGTAACTGGATTGGAGTATTTGTTGTACTGTACAACAGCCTACCAGCATTTAAAAATAATATATAATTTCATAAGTTTTAGTTTTAATGTCAAATTTTCACTCTCATACCTAACTAATGTACAGCAGGGTTGTCGACTTTTTAGAGCTTCCCTCCGGGAGAACCATAGATTTCTACAATGGGGTGGGGCTTATTGATGAGCTTTATGCAAATCATGTCATTAAGCCCCACCCCTGTCAATCACTCCTGTAATCTCTAGTGTTTCAGGGGATGGGTGTGGCTTGATGACATCATCAAGCCCCGCACATCCCTAGCAACGCTAGGGATTACAGTAGTAATTCATGGCTGGTGGGGCTTGCCGGAGCTTTGTCGGCTCTCCCGGGAAAACTGTCCAAATTTCGATATTTCGGGAGAGTCGGCAACCCTGATATACAGTGGTTTAACTAACGTGAGTGGCTATCGTGGGGCCCGGAGGAGAGCGATGCCTGTGACAGCAGCCTCCTACACCCATGGAGATAAGCTGTCAGGGGCTAGTAACTTTAGCTATTACTCAGCACTTGGTCTACAAGTGCTGAGCGCTGTTTATAAATACATTGCCGTCAGATGACAGTTTTCTCTGCCAGCAGGGGAAGAGAAGAGGGAGCCAACAGCCAACCGAGGACAGCGCTAAGTTGTTATAGGGGCCCAGTTAGCAAATTTGCAGGATAGTTCTTAAAAAGAAATGACTTTTTAGGATGACAGGTACCTAGGTACGACATCTAGCTTAACTGCCAATACTTGCTACACAATTTAAACTCCAAGGCCTGCACTGATTTCTGGAACAGCGCCATCAAAAAATGTGGTGTAAGATCCGATGGCAGAAGAGAGCTGTGCTACAAGTGTTGGTTACAGAGAAGTTGCTGTTGCATCATGCTAAGAGCAATTATGCCACAGGAAAGGGTGAAGGAGTATCATACTTTAATGAGCACAAATAATGCACTTTATAGTACAAAATAAAAAAATATAGATGCCTTGGAGAACCAGCTGATCCAAAATAAATCTGACCACTGACACCGACATTACTGACGTTCAACAATAACAAGTATAACATAAGAGCTATTACTGAAAATAAGAGAGGAAAGTTACTCCTGGGATAAACCATGTTGATTTCAGGGGAGTCAAATTTTGTTCATTGCAAACAGTATTAGAGTTGAGAGGTGATGTTTCCTATCCCAAGTCTAATTAGAAGTGTAAAAGTAAAGCTGGTCAGTATCTGTGTGCAGTAAGCAAAACAAAGATATATCCCTGCATGCAAAGGATACAATTAACTTGACCCCCCCCCCCCTGCCCAGGAGTAACTTTCCGCTCTTATTTTCAGTCTCTGAATCAGGCCCAACATGACTGCATGTCAAATTACGGCTTCATTTGGATTGACGTCTATCCAGCCTTATTGATTCCTCCTAATCATGAAACTTTACAACTGTGAATAGTTATAAAAATGTACATGACAATTTGTGGACATATTCAGAGTTGAGCCCTTAATGCTATGCAGTGTCTGTTACTAACAACAGAAAGAGATAGGTAGTTAGGTTCAATGTCACTTTGCACACTCCACATTGTTATAGTAATGAGGGTAATAAAAAACAGTAATGACAATCATTCATCATATGTGTGCCAAATGCTCACTCATTAAAGAGTCTCCTTGAGTGGCTATACTTAAATTTGAGCAACATAATATACTATACGTCATACAAGGGTGTATATTTAAAATCAAATATCACAGAATTAAGTTCAAATCATAATAACATTTCTGCTAGAAACATTCAAAAATAATATTTAGATCCAAACTGACTTTGAGGATGGCTAATTGCAACCATCTTGTGACCTTAATATAGCATGGGTCTAATGAGACAATGATAATTCATATTATATATCATTCATTATTGTCTGGGGAACAATTAGTTTTGCAGCACATGGTTATTTAAACCTTGTTTATATACAGATGTGTAAAGGGCATGATCTCTAAGGACTATTATTTTGTAACACATTTGTAGATGGAAGCAGGAAAATGCTAAATACTGAAATGGTCATTGCATGTAATAAAAGAAATATAATTAACCTTTAACATTGCACAGAAAAAAAAATGTTTATAAACGGTCAACAACCGATGTGTCACTGACAGCAATCACTTCCAAACCTCCAAAATGAAGACATCGACAATTGTTTATGGACTATGAATGAGGCGGAAAGGTAAGCAAATGTAACACACTGCTTAGAAGAAGCAGCCATTGGGGTAGATCCAGAACAACGTTTGCCGTACGTTTATTCGCAGAGCATATTTTCGTGCGCGTAAATTCGTTACACTCCCCTCGGCACACCCCTTGCACGGATGTATTTTGTCAAGATACGCTTTCCAAACCCTACCTTAACTTTTTCCAACGTAACCGCAGTCATATGCACACGTACGTATAGGCTGAACGAATTTACGCAGCTAAGCACGCCCATACTGTACACTTTAAATACAACCCCCCCGCCTACTTCACGTATTTCACACGTAATTTGGAGTAACGTAAAATTGGCACGCCCACACGTAAGTATTTACGTGACACATACGTGAATGGCCCATACGTTCACAATTACGCTACGTTAATGTGCGTATTTGCAATGGTGCACATGCGCAGTGCGTACAAAACAGCGATTTTACGTCTCTGCCATGTGTAAATTCGCTCCGTGGCGTAGTTCTGGATCAGGCCCATTGTCCTTAACACCCCCAGGTGTTATGGCCAATAAAGGTGCACAGAACCCCTTTCATATCAAACTTCTCCATATACTACTGAAGGAAGTAGACCAGGACCCAGCCACAGGACATGGCTTCCTTAGTTACCTCAGGTGGTGTGACTTTCTTGACCATATGTCACCGACTCCCCTGCACCACATTGAGTGCTGTCACCTTTACCTTTACCTCTACCACCATCTTGTTTCCCATCTGCAAAGGAAAAAGGGAGGGAAACAAGAACTTGAGAGGGAGAACATGCAATGAAAAGCTTCTCTGTCCCTACTGAAAAATATGTGTTAAAGGAGCAGACTCAGATATTTCTCTGCTTGTGTCCTTTAATTAAATACTTATTCTTCTTAAATATAACTGCTATAATGTAATGACAGTGCTATTCTGAGGAGGGCCAGGACCACTCTTTATACAAAAATGAAACCGAGAGCTGCCCTAAGCTTGAGGGCAGATAAACTCATCGGCTGTGGGTTTAGGCAATAATAATAAGGTGGGCGGGCATGTGGGTGGGTTTTTATGGGTGGGTATAAAAGTTAGCCTCCATTTTGTTTCCTGATCTTCCTGGGTTTTTCCATCTCCCTCCCTCCTCATCCCATATGTTTAGGTTTACTAACATGTTTTTTGCTTTACAGACGGGGCATGATTTGGCAGTAGCAGTTGGGAATAGCAATGGCTTTAGCGCATGGAGAATGGGTTGAAATTGGTAAGGATAGGTACACCCCTGGATTGCGATTTGAATCCAGGCCATGAGGCGGGATTCTTTTCTGCCGCTAGACGCGTGCACGGGGAAGGGGGGATAGTACCCGTATATCCTTACCTGGGGGCGCTTGACAGGGGATGCCTGTCCGGTTATTTGATGCCACCTTAGCTGCTGTTCCCTTCCTGCTAGTTGTCGCCACCTATTTCAAAATTCATAGACTTCCAATTCTAATTAATAAATTATGCCCCCTTTTATAAATCCAGCAAATGTGTCCGTGTCTTTATTTCGGGTTTGTTCGGGGTGGGACAGACTATCAGCCGTGGGAAGTTTATTGCATCTAGCAGACTGACAAATCTAGTACTTCACCAATTTCTTATGCATGAAGAAATAAAACTATGAGACAAGTGTCTCTGCATCTTGTATTTTACAGATATGTGAATACATTAACATATGTAGAATGCCCCAGAGCTTGGCCGCCGCAATGATTTGTGATTCTAGACAATAGTTCTATTCTCGGCTCATCGGTTAGTAAAAAAAAAAAAAAAAAAAAAAAAAAAGCATTATTATTGGTTATCCAAAATTTTGCTTTAAAAAGTATTTCAGTTTTTAAAAAGTTACGCTGTATTATTATAGGGTAAATTTAAAATAAGGGAACATAAGTCCATGTCAGCTAAGGGAGAAGAGAATCTGGTCCACTGTTATTTTCACTTAAGTACTTAAACTTCCCATAATTTATGAAGATGTGATTTCATTAAGGTCTAAAGAGTAATTAACACTCTGTGTAATGGACACTTGATCATGTTGTTCAATACATATAGACTTAAGTGAGCTGTTCATTTATATAATTGAAAAAGCACATGGTAACCACGAACCTCGAGAAGAAGATTTGGAAGGATCCACAATCACTCATTCAGACACCTGTGCATTCACCATTTACCCACTTCCTCTCATATACTGTAGATAGACTTTCTGCAGCTGTGGTCTTGGCATGCTTAAAGAGGGAGACGGCCGTACTGCACATTGGCTAAGAGGTAGCATCTACTTGTAAACTTAAATCTGGATGGATCTGTTTTGATCTGGTCACAGACGCTATGGCAACAATAACACATGTGACTGTGACACAGCGGACACAACAATGTTGACTGTATTATTGGCAAAATCATTAAAATATATATAAAAAATAATGATATATATAATTCCTTATCTTGTCCCTGTTCCTGCCCCCTCTCTCTTTCACTCTGTCCACACTTTCTCCTCTGTTCTGTCCATGCTCTCTCCTACAGATAAGTGTCGACCAGTTAACCATTATTATCAATAGACGTTAGATAGTGGGGAGTTTTGTTGGCTTCCTTTTAATGATATTATTCCTCAATCCCTTGTGTTATTGCAATATTTTTAAATGTAACTTCAACCTAATCCTCTTGAATAATTACATTCTTTCACACTGAAATACAAAGGATATTTGAAATATGATCTTAAATTATATTTGAATTTATTACTTTGAATATTTGAATTTGAAAGCTTCAGTCATTATTTTACCATTATGAAATACTTTATACAAAATACTACTACTTCTCAGTGGATTACAAAATTAGCTGAAGTCTGGCAGTTTTCCAACAAAAGATGAACAGATATGTTACTACATATTTCCAGCTGTCTGAGAAGCCTACAGCATATTTATTTAACATCTTCTCAAGAATGGATTTAAATATTTAATAACACATCTAAATCAGCTGTTATTACTGCCATTTGGAGAATAATGTCATTAGCTGTGCTAAATATGTTGTTTTTGCTAGTTTTTTAAACTGTCAATTTTTTTATGGAAGTTATTTATGAAGAGTTGCAGCACAAATAAACCTGTGCTCTTAGTTTGTGTAAATCTACCTCTACACGAATTATTATTATTATTATTATTATTATTATTATTATTATTATTATTATTAAGGTTTATTTATAAGGCGCCACAAGGTGTCTGCAGCGTTGTACAAAATACAGTACAGACAGACAGGGTAGGGATGGACAGCATAGTATATAATAAATACAATATGACTATAAAAATATTACAGAAATACAATAAAGTGAAGCAAGCAGAGAACGCAAAGCAAAATGTGATGTGTCAAACTTGGAAGATCAGGTAGCAGAGAATAAAGCGCAGTGAGAGGTTGAGAGGGAGCCACCAGGTGGGGATTGGGTAAAAGGGTAGCAGAGGAGGTTAAGAGGGTACAAAGTGAGGGGGGAATGGTGGAGGAAGGAACAATACTAGGATGGAGGGCCCTGTTCACTTGAACTAACACACTATGTGAGGGAAGAACTTACAGAAGACATAAGGAGAGAGAAGGATGTGGACTCCTGGTGTGAGTGGAGGAGAGTGGGAAGGAAAAGAAGGGATAGATGAAGGATGCAGTGAGGATGTTAAGTGGAGGAGGGGTAGGCTAATCTGAACAGGTGCGTTTTGAGTGAATGCTTGAAGACCTGCAATGTGACTGAAGAAGGAAGGTCATTCCAGTGCAGAGGTGCAGCACAGGGATACGGGTGTGAGATATGGTGATCAGTAGAGAGGTCAGACAGCGCTGATTAGCAGAACGGAGAGGGTGGGAAGGGGTGTGCATGTTGATGAGGGAAGAGAGGTAGGGAGCAGTGGATGAGGAGATGACCTTAACGGTGAGGGTAAGGAGTTTAAAGAGAGGTCTGAAGCGGACAGGAAGCCAGTGGAGGGTTTGACACAAAATTATGAAATAATTATGAAATAAAAATTAAGAATAATTATGGTGCACTTAACAAAAGAATATTGGGAAAGTTCGGTAGAAATAGAGAGAATAAGAGCATCTCTACTTTAGGTGCACCGGGTACACCAGTGCAGAGACAAGGGTATAGTTTGTGGAATGTTATGGTGATAGAGGATTTATGGGAGCCATTGAGTCTTTCAAACAGAGTATCAAAGACATGACACACAGATACAGAACTAGTAGAGCTGACAACTGGCATAACCATCTTTTTTAGTTGATCATTTATTTAGAGAAAGGTCCTATTATAGTTGATGTTGGGATTAGAATACAGCAAGAGAGCTATGAGGAGAATGTACATTGTGCCCATGGGGGCCTAAAGGCCCACATAAATGGAACACCCAACACAGGAGTATGCCCATAGTAAAGAACCTTCACCTAATATTTTAAGGGCACCAGATGATCACCAGCAAAATTGAGAAATCCCATCAAACAGCAGTGTCCAACAAGGGGTACTATGACCATACAATTGCCACTGTAGGAGTGGATCAAATAAAAATTTTAAATAATTTCATTAAGAACTCACCCAGTTACTGAGTCCACAGTAGCAAGGAGGCACCAAACAGTTATAAAGACCTCAGATACATAGAAGACTCATGTGGAAAGCAATGTTTTAAGGGGATATGTAGTGGTACCCTTTTATAAGATGCACTAAATTGGGTTCATACTTCATATTAAAGCAACACATGGGAGCTGTCAAATCAGATGTGCTTAGGTCAGGATTTCCTAGGGGTGTAGACTGAAGCACAACTAGACTCAATAGCCAATTTTTGGAGGGTACCAAGCAACACTGTGCTCCCCTCTCTTGCTCCAAAGAACAGAGCAATGGCCTCTATTGTGGATTCACCATAATGTGTGCGCACAAAGAAGGGGCTCAAAAGAGTAGAATGGAGGCTGGTGGAAGAAGAAGCACAGCAGAGCTATCAGTGCTGAGACCTGTCCTGAAGCAGCATATCCTCTGTGGGTGCCTCTGGATGTGAACTTGCTTTACATGCATCTGCTTTTAATCAATATAGCTACTAAATTACTCAGAAACAGTCAATAACTCGTATTCTGTAGTCAGTGGGGCTGATCCAGAGTTAGGCGTAATTGCTCCAAAAGATTTAAATCTGAACCCAGACAAACCATGTTGCGATGAATGAGGTACAAATAAATGACTGTTTTGTTGCATACAGTGAAAATCTCCAGTTGATTTTGCTTATAACAGACACATTTTTAACAGTTTTATTTCTAAACTTTAAAGTTGACTTACAAAAATCAACCGTTTTAAGTCATTGTGCCTGTGCATTTACCTCTACCTGCAGTTCAACATGATTTTACCAAGCTGCAGATCTGCTCCTTTTTATAGCTGTTACTCTCAGCTCTGGATTCGCCCCAGTGAGTCAGTCTGTAAGGAAATAAATTACAGTCATCCAATGTGTAACATTTTTCCTAGTTTGTAATAATATACCGTATATTTAGTTATATTTTATTCTTGGTGAATTAGGATGCAATAATCTGCAAAATGCGTAGGTTAAAAAAAGAAACAGTTTGAGTGGAGAAAGCTATAGACAATCCACTGTATAAGAGAATAATGAGATTGGTCCCAGTCACATTTATTTCTAGAATAACAGGACACAGAGCTAACTGGCTGCTAGCAGCAATCATTACAACCCAGAGCCCTCAAACCTAGTTAAGAAGACTCATCTGGGATTTAGGGACTACTAGAAGGAAAGTTGATTTTACACAACTTAAACTTCGGTGAATGCTTTGATACCTACTGTATTAGAGTGCACTCCCTGTCTATTTCAGCACTTTCTTTTTTGGGAGCTTTTAATCATCTGCGGGAAAGGAAAATTGGAGATGTTACCATTAAGATTCTAGCTGACATTTTCTAGTATGTAAATAGGAAAGTGAGAGCTAGAATATGGTTGCTATGGGCAACATTTCCAATTTTTCCTTTCCCACAGCTTAGTAAATTTTACCCTAAAAGATATTTGAGGCATTTTTCCAGTGTTTTATTTTAAATAATAAATATTTAGAATAAATAAAATAATTAATATTTAATGACACCCTCCTCTATTTTTTTTAGCCTATGGTCACGAAAAATCTTGAGTCGCTTCTGCCCTCACTGTCCAGTGCTGTTACTGAAAGAATGGCGCAGCAGAAATTTAATGTAAATGATTGTGTCATGACTCCTCCCTTCTGATCCACAGCATAATGCAGATGAGCATCAGGCTTGATAACACTAAATATAATGGACCAGATCCAGAACTAATAACATCAGGGGACTTACGCACGTAAATTTGCGTAAGTCCCCTAAAAGTAACATCGGTGCATGCACGCGCCAGATGTTGCTCAAGCGTGCCTACTGATGTACGGAAGTCAGTACATAATTCCGTACGTTAGAAGGCACGATGAAGAGGCGGACTCTTCAGATATGCATGCCATTTTCCCGCCATACAGAAGGAGATAGGCATTCAAATTAAGTGGCAGGGAAGCCGATATATGCATTGATCTGCATCTGTATGGACGCAGATCAATACGTAAAATTTAAGGTAGCGTTAGGGACACATAAGTGTCCAGAACTACTACCGATGGGGGTTTGCATCCCCTCTACAATGCTTAAATTCAGACTGGATCTGGCCCCATGTCCCTAAAGATCCCATTGAGAGAAGTAATAAAATGTTGACCAAGGCTATATAATGCAGACATTACACAGCTGTGGGTAGCACTTTAAGTTTGATGTGATCACATTGTTCCTGTTTAATTTATTTTCATACACATGTATAATATATTTTAGCAAATGACAATAGCAATAAATCTTAGAATGTGCATTCATTAGAAATAGGATGTGTAAACATTCACAGAGGATTTATATTCTAGCATATGGACAACTGAAAACATGTTACTTTCTATAGCATTATATAGATAAGTTTAGTAAACTTACATTTTCCTTGAAAAAGAGCTGCAGAGAGAATTATACAACCAAGAAAATTTACAAAAACTATAGGAAAGAAGAATCAAGTAGAAAGCAAACAAGTGTGTACTGATTTCAGTGTATTTGTAAAACATTTGTTCTATATACTATGCTGGAGAAAACTTGCCAGTATAGTATAGACACAGATCATCCAACATGACCCATTACATTAGGTACAATTTAATCCGCTCCTGAGCTTCCAACTGTCACTTACTTGGTTTAAATGAATTAACTGATATCTAAAAAATTATTTGCCTCCTCCAACAAAAGAGGTTACTATAGTAACTGACAGTTGGACACTGAGGAGCAGAGTATTTTGTAGTTAATGGAATGGGTCATGTTGGAGGGTATGTAGACATTTAAAATATTTTTATAGCAATATTTAGTCGCATACAATATTTAGTATTACAAAAATGGAAACGCTTTAAATTCAGACAAACTAATTAAACATTTTTTTCAAAAGTTGCAACTTTATAGGTAATTGGTATGTCCTCATCAGAAATCTTGTGTTAAGTTCTGGAGGCCATATCTCCAGATTGACATAAATACATTAGAGAGAATGTAAAAAAGGGTAACTAAAATGGTACACAGCCCACATCACAGAACATAAGAAGAAATAGTAGAAACATGTACAGATTGGAGCAGAGAAGGGATAGGAGGGATATAATAGCAGCTTTCACATATAGTAAGGCATTTAAACAGGTATGGGAGGATTGCATTTTTTTAAAGGAAAAGAGGTTTTAGAACATGTTGACATGAATTTCAACAGGAGGGTGTTAGGTTTAGAGGAAATGTACATATATTACTTAATTGTAAGGGTATTTGTTAAGAGGAATAAATTCCCATATAAGGTGAGTACAATTGTCTCAATTGTCTCAGATACAATATGCAATACATGCATACACACTTGTCCATTTTAAAGTAGAAATACGACTTACATCTGCTGAAAATAATTGAAATACCTTACAAGATATTCCAGTCTTCACCAGACCACCGTTTCTCACACACATATTTTCATATTAATAGGCAGAGCTACATTGTGTATTAACACAAACAGGAAAAGGAAACAGAATCATAGCAATTTGATTTATTTTGGTTTTGTATAAAGTTGCCATTCTGGTGAGCTTTTATTATCTGCTGAAACAATCTGCTGAAACAATTTCTTCGCTGTACACACTTTTCAAACTTTGACAGATCACCTTTCTCTAACACACATTTATATAATAATTGGCAGAGCTGCATGGTGTATTAATGTAGAGAGGAAAAGGAAAAAGAATCATAGCGATTTGATGTTATTTGTGTAAAGTTGACATTCTAGTGTGATTATGCTAACTGTCACACTGTACACTCACTTTAACTGAAAGGGGGTAACTCTACTAACTACCTATGTGTAAAGTTTACAGTTAAATTATATAATAAATGTGAAAACTAAAACTTATAAAGAACTTATTTGGTGAAACAAAAAGGTGACAAGGGTGACACTATCCTTTGGTAATTATCCGTTGTTTCCCACGGACTAAGCTGTAAAAATAAAGGAAAACCAGGAGGCGCCTATGGTGCAATATTATAAAAGGTGTTGATGACCACCACCTCATAGGCATATCTATGGGTGCAGGGTGTGCAGTTCACACAGGTCCCTCAGGACAGGGGGCCATGTGGCATGCATCCTGCACCCTGGGTTGGTTGGAGAAGGGGGGCCATTCAGCATTTATTTCTTTCCTCTAATATCTTCCAGAGCAGAGGCTGGCTGGCAAACTTTAGCCTGGGGGGCAAGCCCACAGCAGCGGCCCATGAGTTAATGGCTTGTCCTTAGGGTAAACAATATTTCTAGTCTCCACTATACAATTCCCACTTTATCTTAAAACCCATGACACACAATACAGACTATATATATTATATTTTTTTATTTATGTATCTCCAGGCTCCCAGTATTCCCCATCATGTCTCCCCCAGCTCCCACTATTCCCCATCATGTCTCCCCAGCTCCCAGTATTCCCCATCATGTCTCTCCAGCTTCCCCCAGTAGCCCCCATCATGTCTACAAACCCCGAATATCCCCCATGTCTCTCCAAGTCCCCAGTTTCCTTATGTCTCCAACCCCCCAGTACCCCCCATGTCTCTTTAAGCCCCCAGTTTCCCCCATCATGTGTCTCCAGCCCCAGGATTCCCCATCAAGTCTTCAGACCCCCAGTATCCCCATCATGTATCTCCAGCCTCCCCAGTATCCACCATCATGTCACTAGCCCCCCCTCACTATCCCTCACCATGTCATCAGCCCCGTAGTATCCCCCATCATGTCTCCAGCCCCTCCAATATCCCTCACTAGGTCATCAGCCACCCCTCTAGTATCCCCCATCATGTGTCCAGCCCTCCTAGTATCCCTAATCAAATCACCAGCCTCCAGAGTATTCCCCATCATGTCACCAGCTCCCCCCCAGTATCCTTTATCATGTCATCAGCCCCCCCAATATCCCTCACCATGTCAT
>WWET01000239.1:853939-869578 GCA_011038615.1 Limnodynastes dumerilii | reverse complement strand
TCCTGCGTCCAGGCACTGTGTATGTGTTGCCATAGCAACACATACACAGTTACTAAAAAGCCTATGCAGACCAAGAGCCATATAAACTTTCCTTATCCATTAAATGGGGAGCATAACAGACTTCTAAAAACAGCTAAAAACAGAGGTTGTAAAATAGTATTAGAAAAATAGGACAATCTCATAGTTTTCATTCAGACCAATGAGAACCAGAGTATTCAATCCATAGATCCATTTCATTTCACCTTGGTCCAGTCTTTTGGGGAGGTCTCTATTCCACTCCCCCAGGACGACATGTTCAATCGGTTTGTATGTAAGCCCTGTTGGATCTTTTTAAGGGTCTTCCCTTAAAAACTATTTTTCCCATGACACATCACCAAAGTGGTGTCTTTTAGATACAAGGGTAATTCTATAACAAATTTATTTAAAAAGGTCTCCACATTTTCTAATATGTGTGATGTAAAAGACCCAATGCCCACAATAATGGGACTACCCGGAGGAATACTCAAACTTTTGTGGACCATTGGGAGATAAAAAAAAATGGATTTAATAGAGTTGGCAGCCTATAAATATTTATATTCATCTTTCGAGAGTATATTGTTGTATAGACCTTATAAAAGTATAATTCTTAATTAATCTAGAAACATATTTGTGAGGTAATGCTGCAACTGGTGATTATTGTGCTGTATACTGTATACCTCGACTGACCAAAACAAAGGTATTGAGTTGGTTCTGGTGATTTTATGAGAAGATCCTAACTTGGAAGAATTATATAAAACTTTCATTTGTGATCTTATTGGTTTTATTTTATTGCATAATTATTTAAAACTCCTGGAGACGTTTTCTTATAGGTATGTGGCACAGCTATGGGGACTATCTTCGCTCCCAGCATTGTAAATCTCCATATGGGAAGCTTGGAAAAGGAAGTATATCCTTAAAAATAACCCTTTCTCTAAGCATTTTATAAAATATATATTGATGACATCTTAATAATATGGAAAGGACAAAGAAAGACATTGGATGAATATCTGGTGGGGCTGGCATGGAATGAATATAATTAAAAATTTACACACAACATTTTTTATCAATACGGTGGATAAAAACTGTTATCTACACTATTCCAGTGGGCATTTGAAAAGCTGGAAAAATAATATCCCATTTTCCCCATTCTGCCACATTAAGAGACACTGTAGTCAGCCTTTATAAGTAATGAAAAATTAGAGATGTGTACAGAGAGATTTAGAACAAGGGATTACCCTGACCCATTAATTAAGGAGGCCAAAAGGAAAACAGAGGCCACATACGACAATCTTTTTAGCTTACAAACAAAAGAAAACCCAGGATAACACAGTGCTGTTTATTACACAATACAACTGTGTGAAGAATCATATTGAAAAAGTCCCTGAAAAAGCATTGGGATATTTTAAAATCTGACACTTTCTTGAATGGGGTTCCCCTGGACAATCTCAGAATAAGCTTGTAGGGTAAATCGAATACGGGTCCTAGAGACCCCTGTTGAAGAAGTTGTACAGAATTCCACAAATGCACTTTCTGTGATATGTGTAAATATGATAATAGAAACAGTAAAACTTTCTGGAATTGGATTGACATAAAGGAGTTTGAAATGAGGGTTTTTATAAACTGTTCGCTTACTCCAATTATTTATTTACTGAAGTACTTATGTAAAATGATATACATCGGGAAAACTATGCAAAACGTTAATCTAAGAATTCAAGAACATGTGAGAAATATTAAAAATAAGATCTTGAGTCATTTGGTGTCAGAACACTTTACAGAAAACATAATGTAGATCCAACAGGGCTTACATACAAACTGATTGAACATGCCGTCCCGGACCTCTCCAAACTACTACTCTGGTTCCCAATGGTTTATCATTTTTATAATAATATTTTAATATCTCCTGTTGTGACTACCACCTCTGTTTTAGCTGTTTTTAGAAGTCCCCATTTAAAGTATTAGGGAAGTTTATATGGCTTTTTGTCTGGATAGGCATCTGCCTTACGTTCCCCTTCCATAGAGAGCTCCTTAGTTCCTGACATATATTTAATATAAGTTCTGGACTGTAAGCTAATAGTACCAGGTTGGTTAGATATAGGTTGAATAGGCTTGTGCCTTACTTATCTCAGATGCCATTGCTTGGCATGTACTTTATTTACCCATCTCTTGATTTGCTGCTATCCCAATTTTAGTCCATGATGTCGTTTTCATTGGAACATTATTTATGATTTATGGCCATTGTTTTAAAAAAATAAATACTACTATGAAATTCTATGAAGTCTTCTATGCAATGCCTTAGAAAGCCATGTTGAAGTAATAGTATGTTTTATTTTCCTGTGATCTATATAAATTCTTGCACTGTAAAAGTTAAGGAGCGCACACACCATCCTTAAGATTGACTGACGCATAATGTGTCCCCATAGCAACAATTTAGGCACAGAGTCTGATTTGTGTGAGCTGTATGTCACACACGCATGAACCAAAATATTGCAGGTTCGGGGCACTAAGGAACGGGAACTCACTATCTAGAGTATAAAAGATTGCAACACTACAGTTAGTGAGCCGGAGAGGATGAAACCGACTCCCAACTCAAGGACTAGTGTGCTTTCAGAAGTATACCCCGGTAAATCAGCATTTCTGGCAATTGGCAATCCATTTCCCTATAGGGTAAATAGATGTGTGTACTAAGCATACACGTTAATTAAAGGAAAGGGGTGACATTTTTTCCCTTTGAAAATCCTGTCTGCCTGTCATATTTGTATTGAGCGAGGTTTTATTTGGTATATTTGTATTGATGATAGTTTCCTGATGAAGTCCCAAGGTTAATCCTTGGACGAAATGTGTTAGAGATGTCATTGAGTTTGCACTGTGGTCTTGTTTCATGAGACGTTGTTTTATGGAACGTATGGCACGAAATTTTGTATTGTGCTTTAATCTACATATGCTGAGAATAAGAAGCATTGCTGTGTTTTAAACCTGGAGAAAACCCTAATTAAGCCCCAGTCTCTTTGACATCTGGTACACATATACCTTTACAGGAAAAAGCTGTACAAGCTTGGCATAAATATAAGGATATCCTAATATTTAAAACCAAATTATGGGTTAAGGTCTATGGTCTGTATGGTTAATAAATAAACAAACAAATAAATAAATAAATAGGTAAACTGAAAAGTCAAGTGACTCTTATCCCACATTCTACGTATTTTTCTTTAAGACTCATGCAACATTGGGGCTGGTCATGTCAAGTTGAATGGGGCAATTTTCCAATCATCGCTCTGTGCAGATGACAAAGCCCAGTATGTCAGAAGTCCTAAAGGTCAGTATGCTCTTGCTGGTTACAGCATATTACTATTATAGAGGTCTTGCTTGGTGATTAATACTAGTGGCTAAGGTTTATGACATACAATCTGAATGTTTTCTTGGTTAAAGGAATGGGTTATACATTGAAAATTGATTTTTTTTTTTTTGTTGGAAATGTTGAATTACAGTATATTGAAAATGTCATTTTAAAATACACCTTGCCATATTTTTTTTACTAATATACAAGCACACATTTATGAGTATGTGCTTGTACAAAATCTTTTTTGCAATAGAAGCTCCCGCTGATTTTACCAGCAGTTAGATAAAAACTTCTTGTTCAGCACATACAGAATGATCTATTTTTATTCTTTGTTAGAAAGTGACTGATTCCCCCTTGATGGTGACTTTCACTTCTCTACACTTCTCTTTGTTTAGCACGTGTCAATATTTCATCCTGTCACAGGCTCATTATCCTGCATCCTTTATATTAACACATCATTACTTGATTGAACATTGAGCAAATCTGTTCAAACCAATGGTGCATTTCAACATTAAGTTAGAATTAAACAGGAAGCTTTCATAAAAACACCTTACAGTCAAAGAGAATCCACTTTCTGGTATTTGTATTAAAGGACAAATAACCAAAGAATTTCTGTAGTTTTTATACAAATGTTAATTTAATAAATGATGTTCTCTTTTTCAATGCTCTATACACGAAGTAGAGTATTTAGAAAAAAAAGTCAAAGAAGCAATGGTGTGTATAGGGCCATCCATAAGGTTTAAGGGTCTGCAAGAGAACTTTTACATTTTAATATCTAAATAACATTTAATTAGCTTTTGAAAAATAATAATATAATTTTTTGAGGAAGATAAATGCAACACAACATCCTTTTTATAGAAATTTGAAAAAATATAGTTTATAAGTAACGGAACAGTATATCAGTGGTCTTTATTCTACTATTCAATGCAACATAGGTAGGTGTAAATGGTGCACATATCCAGGGCCGGATAAGGGTCTGTGGGGGCCCCTAGGCAACTAAATCGTGGGGGGGCCCTGCTTCAAATTAACAAACAGAAAAATTGCCCTCTGTTTATTTGCATCTAGTTAGCCTTATTGCCCCCTCCTTCTGTGTCCAGCCAGCCTTATTGCCTTTTTATGTGTATCCAGTCAGCCTTATTGCCCCCTCTTTATTTCTGCCCAGTCAGCCTTATTTTTCCCTCCTGTTTGTCCAACTAGCCTTATTGTCCCTCCTTCTGTATCCAGTCAGCTTTATACCCCCTCCTGTGTATTCAACCAGCCTTATGCCCCTTCCTTCTGTGTCCAACCAATCTTATTGACCCCTCTTTGTATCCAGTCAATCTGATTGCCACCTTTATGTATTTCTAGCCAACCATATTATCCCCTTTTTTGTGTCCATTCAGCTTTATTGCCCATCCTTTTATTTCCAGAACACTATTGAGTCCCTTTTGTGTCCACCCAGCCTTTGTGCCCTTCTCTGTTTGCATAGCGCAGCCAGCTCTGCACAGCCAGGGGACAGGAGTGCTACGTGAATGCTCTGCCCCCTTGCTCCCCGGCTACAGTGACAGAGGATGGATGTCAGTGATTGACATCCTTCTCTTAAGCGCACTATCGCAGCTGCCAGAATATGACGGCAGCTGCAATACACTGTGCCTAAGAGGAGGATGTCAATCACTGACATCCATCCTCTTTCACTGCAATTTGTGGGGCCCTTTGTGTGTGGGGGCCCCGGGACGACCGCCCCGATTGCCCCATGGATAATCCGACCCTGCACATATCACATGAAATGCATCATGACAATAGTTGTGATATATGAGGCATCAGGCCCTATATGTAATAACATGACAAGAGTTTGCTAATGTCTTTCTCAATACCCCCTATTTATAGAGAGTCTTGTCTGTATCCCGTAGCAACCAATCAGTTACTTGATTTTAAAACACTTGTGATCTATAAAATACAAGCTGACTTTTGATTGTATAAAAAAACTAAAAAACACCTGTTGTCTGTGAGCTCAAGAAATTAAGGCACTCTAATTGATTAATTAATTAAAGAATATATTTTTGGAGTTCCCCTAAGTGAAACACAGTCCTTCCTTGGGGTCATCAAGACATCCCCAAATGAAAAGGCCACTAAAAAAAACACAACTTACTTTTGACATAGGCACTATAACGCCAAGGACTTACAAATTACATAAAATATATATATATATATATATATATATATATATATATAACTCAACTACTGGTGTAGTCAAAGCAATAAACTGTTTAATTCAAATTAAATATAAATATAATATATTATTTAAAAAACTGGTACCAGATGATTATAATATAATATTATTGAACAAAGCCACTATAAGCATATAGGACTGGATTCATAACAACGCTTTTTTTTACTTATGTGCCTATTTATAAGTTCAGTGGTAACGCGCACGCATAGTAAATAATTAATGCTATCTATGTAGCATTTCATTACATAGATTGTGTACATGTAGTCTCTAAGTAATAATTTACTTATTAAAGTAACATTACTGAAAAGTTGAACAGTTAAGAAGACTGTCCTAATGAATGACAGTTGTCATCCCCAATATGTAGCAAGGAATATAAATGGCAAACGCAATACACTAACAGGTATCTAAAAGAGTAAAAGGTTAACCAGCAAGGTTATAGGATGACGCACTGAAAAGGCTACAAACCCATTTAAAAACAGTAAAATATCAGAAAGAAATAGATGTTCCATTTGTTCAAAAAAGTTCCACAAATAGCTTATGAAAGAACTGGGATATTGTTTCTTTCAATAGAAGTCTTGCTTTGAGCACAAGGTAATACCCCCTTCTGGTCTACACAAAAGAAAAAAAACCTTGTGTGATCAATTAGGGCAGACAGGACGGATAAATATTTCACAAAGTTGATATTTTTTGCAATGAAAGATTGCTGTTGTTATAGTTCCATTCTTTTCAACTTAAAGGCCACTTTTGATAACTTTGTAAATCTTAGCCCTTAGAGCCATTGTTCCATGCTATGGCAGTCTGTACATGTACCAACCAATATATCTGCAGAGGCCCCATCGGAGTGCACATAGAATATTTTGGGCACTATATATACAACCACATAGATGACCTGTCCATGTTTGGAAAGGGAGTGTAAATTCTATTGATTAGTTTATGTAATTCTAATAAATTTGGTTTATTCTTCACACGTAGTTGCAGCACTAGCTCGATCACATTTTTATCATCAATAGTTTTTATTGAAGGTTTTATATGGGGAGGGGATACAGAAAAAAGAAAGGGAAAGGAAGGGGGGGGTACAGCTTGATTGAATGCACAATAAGTAGGAACATGTAACAAAAATACGGTTTGCGATAAAGGAGTTTGGCATATACAGTAAGTATAATCAAACAGGTCTCTACACAGCAATGAAAGTAGACAGGTCGCCAAAATATAAGAGTCACTCATTAAGGCTAAAAGGGAGAGGGTCAGATGGAAAAGCAGCCAGGTTCAACCAGATATCCCCTCCCTCGTCCTCAAACATTCTCCAGGCAGCCCACTTAACCAAGGGGGAAGATGTATCTATGGAATATGGAACTGCTTCCGTCTCCATAATGAAGTGGAAGTTATGATGGACCTTGGCACAAATTTTAGCCAGAGTAGGTAGGTTAGAATCTCTCCATTGCTGGGCTATCTAGTGGCGATCAAGATTTGTCCTAGGACATATCTGCTGTCTTTCGGCACCACAGAAGGAAAAAAGTAAAGCGAGGACGGGAGACAACACCAGATCCGATTTAAGCAACTGATTGAATAGGTGGGAGACCGCTTGCCATAAGGGCTGGAGTAGAGGGCATTCCCAAAAGATATGAAAGATAGTGCCAACGTTACCACAGTCCCTCCAGCAAAACTTAGACTGTGCGGGCCAGATCTTGTGCAATCGTTCTGGTGTCAGATACATTCTATGAAGTAGTTTCACATGCATTTCTGCATGATTAACACAGCGAGATATTCTATGTGTGGTTTGATGAATTTTCCCCAACTCAGCCCCTGTAAAGGTAGTCCCGAGTTCCGATTCCCACAAGATCTGCACTTTGGATTTTACAAACGAAGATGGGGTGATTATTTTCCGGTACCAGAAAGAAACCCCTTTTCTACCCCCACCATGTTTAAGTTTAGCAAATAAAAGTGCCAAGGGAGGTTGCAAGACCCCCTTTGTCTTAATCAGAGAGGAAACCCAGTGCAATAACTGTGTGTACATATACCGATCAGACACAGGAAGGTTAACATGTAAAAGGATGCCTCCGAATAATGCTGGAGAAGGGACTGCAACTCCGGGAGATATTTCAATAGGTGAGTAGCAAACAACAATATGTCATCCGCAAAGAGACATAATTTGTGGTCTAGTTTCCCACATCTAATGCCAGGAAAGTTATGGGAGGTGCGAATTAGGGAGGCTAGAAGCTCTATGGCTAGCACAAAGATAAGCGGAGACATAGGGCACCCCTGCCTAGTCCCATTGGAGATATTAAATGACTGGGATAAAAAAAACATTTCTGAACACTTTGGCTGAGGGGGCAGAATAGAGAGCTAGGAGAGAGTGCAGGATTTTACCTTGGAAGCCATATTTACAAAGGGATTCACGCATAAACGGCCAGTGAAGCCTGTCAAAGGCCTTTTCGGCATCAAGGGAGAGCAAAACACAGGATTCCCCACTACGGGAAAGCAGTTCTATCAAATTAAATACCCTACACGTGTTGTCCAAAGTTTGGCGAGCTGGGACGAAGCCCACCTGGTCCAGATGGATCAGCCGAGGAAGAAGGGGATTAATACAGTTTGCTAGGAGCTTAGCAAAAATTTTCAAATCTGAATTTAACAGGGCTATAGGCCTATAATTTTTGCAAAGGGACGGGTCCTTACCAGGTTTGGGGATAGTGATAATTTGTGCTTCCAGCATTTCCTTAGGAAAGGAAGATCCTTCTGAGATGGGATTAAAAATGTTAAGAAGTAAAGGGGATAACTCTTCCTCGAAAGTTTTAAAGAATTTGGAATCTCCTTAATGACTTTTACCAATTCTAAAGGGGACCACGGGGCACATAGCATGGTTATGTCTGCTTGTCGGAGCTGGGGTAAATGTATGGTATCTAAAAAATCTTTGATAGTTTACGGCGTGGGTTGGAAGGTAGAGACATCCTGGGTTAAATTGTATAGGTGGGAGTAATATTCCGCAAATTTATTGGTAATGGCAGAGGGATTAATAACTCTAGCACCGTCCGAGCCATCTATTAATCTAATTCTATTTTGTGCCTGTTTGGTGCGAAGTTTCCTAGCTAATAATTTCCCTGCCCGATTGCCCGCTATGTAAAATTTTTGACGCAACTTAGTGAGGTTAGCTTCTCGACTCAGTTAGTATTTCTTAAGGGCTCTAGTTGGATGAGATTGATTTTGTTTGTCCAAGGAGGCAATTTTTGTTCAAAGGGAGCTGAACATTTGTTGCCGCTGTTTTTTGAGTCAAGAACCAATCTGGATGGCCACCGCCCTCAGGACCGCCTTCAGGGCACACCAATGGGTTGTTAAGGACGTATCGCTCGGGTTATGTGTGGAAAGGAACATTTGCAGCGCCTCTGACAGCTCCTTTTTTGCCTCAATAGAGGTGAGCAGATAAGAATGGAGTCTCCATTGGTGGGGAGGCCGTTTAGTATAGTGGAACTCACAGTCCCACAGCAGAGGAGCGTGGTCTGACCACGTAATTGGTAAAATCCTGGCCGAACGGGAATGCTGCAAAGTCCACTTGTCCGCGAGTATAAGATCAATACGCGAGGATTTGTGGACATTAGAGAAAAAGGTAAAATCTTCCAGGAGCCCTACCAAGACAAGGAATCGACCATTCCTATCCGCCATTTCCTTCTGAAGGACAAATTGAAGGCCCGCCCTGAAGAGGATGGCAACTCCATTGCGTTTATAAGGGGCATTGGCCGTGTAACAGAAGGGAAAATGGTGATCCCTAAAGACAGGGGGTGGGAGGCTGAAAAATGGGTCTCTTGGACAGCCACAATATCAGCCCCAGTTTTGTGAAAAGTAGTAAGGGCTAGTCGGCGTTTTTGGGGCGAAGTTAGGCCTCTAACATCCTCTGCTTGCCTTGGACGATATAATTTTATATTGTATTTTCCTTCTTAAGAAGGAAATTACACACGGAGAATGGCGCCCCCCGCCCTCCCCGGCTAATCTACATCCCTCCCCCTCCACCACTTCTTCCTAAATCCTCACAAGGCTGCCTTGGCACGACTCCTTTTATCTAACCTACTACGTGCAGTCTTTAAAAACCGCACGTATTTAACCTATGCACCTATGTGATACATATATTATGTAAATGACCTACTAGACATGCAAAGTAAAGCATTTCTTAAAGGACCGCACTTAAGAAGCCACAGCTGTGTGAATCCGGTCCTTGGTGTCAATCTGTTTTGCTTTTGTTTCATAAAATCTCACAATATTTCCTGATCAACATACTATTTATCTGGTATATTAATATATTGCTGGTAAAGGGGATGTTTCATATTTAATGTTTATTATTTGGAACTTATTTGAATTCTGTTTTATTACTAAAACTATTTTTTATACTGCTAGATTCCTGTTCGAATAAACGTCTGTTCAGACAATCGCAGATCTGTGACCATTCATGGCTTAACATTAATTTTCACTTGGCTTTCTATAACCTTGATACATGTGTAATACAGTTTTTGTTCTTGCAAACATTTTCTTTGCAAGTTTAATTATCTCATAATTAAGTGGCATCATGTTATGGAAATGCATTATCAATGCAATGTGTAAAAAGTAAGAAAAGTAAACATTACTATTGTTTTCTCATTTTTATTTTAAATCAAATTCACATTGTATGTTATTTTCCTCATGCAACCTATATTCTTGAGATGGTTGCTTAGCAACTGAGGATACTTAAATTTCAGTCAGATGATAAGGTTGAGGTGTTTCAAGAGATTATTTATTGTAGAGCTGAATTAATGTAATTTGAGAGATGACAGAATTTGGTCATGAAACTTTAAGCTTCTCAAAATATATATTTTACAACCCCGTAATTTTTCACATATATGCCTAATTTTACGATTCTAGCATGCATGGAAAACATTTAACGCTATCTACTTAGCGTTTCGTTACGTAGATTGCGTACATGCAGTCTTCATCATCCTGGTAATTAAGAACAATAGCATCATAACCCAGATTTATACCAAATCGATTAATATAAAAAATTACATAATTGATAAGAGCAACCACCACAAAAGATGGCTTTCTAATATTCCAATTGAAAAATGCAACCAATCAGGAGAAATTGTTCCACCATATAAAGATTTAAGTCAGTTTTACTGTTAATGGAGAATTTTAAAGAAAAATCATATCTCAATATTATAATAGATACAGGGGCATTTTAAGAAGTGAGGGGGTCCTTGATTTGTACATAGGACATGGGCCCCCCATCCTCCACCTCAACCCCCTTCCCCCCCCTGCAACATTCCCCCTGTCACCCGTGGACCCCACAGCCTGTGGCACCCCTCCATGCAATTAGAATGCATACTTACTTTATATATAGATTTTGGTGCAGAGTGTGTGTTACGAGGCCCCCTGTTCATTGCACACCCTGCACCCATTATAGATAAGCCGATGCCTAGATAAAGCCTTCTGTGGTGCTCTTAACTTAGATCGAAATTTTACAGAAATCAAAATGTAAGGAAATCTAAAACCGCTATTACAAATTATCTGGCCTTTTTTAAATCTAATTTTAATTTCTCTGTGGCAAGGATTTTAAGAAAAATCATAAAATGCTCTTTTAGACCCATTTTCTCAGAACTAACCTTCCAGTTAAACAAAATGTTACTTTTAAAATAGTTAATAAAAAACCTTTTTTTTTTAAAGCAATAGCAATAATGTTATCTACAATATGTGCTGACCTGTTCATGTATGTAGGCTGGATGATTTAATGAACAAAAACAAATAGACGCTTCCAAGAGACAAATGATGGCAACTCTAAATTACTGAGAGTCACCAGTAATGAAACTGCAACTGCCACTAACAGATGCTGGGGTTGTTACTACAAACTATGCATTTGCGAGGCCTTCTGGACCCATTTGTTGAGGATGTTCCATCCAAAAGGCTTCAATGAGGGAATTGATCTAAAGTTTGGTGATACTTGAACCATATGGGTAAAACTGGTAAAAAAAAATGGACCAGATCCAGAACTACGTTTCCATTACGTTTCAAGACGTAGCGTATTTACTATGCATTCCCCTAGGCGCTCCCCTCGGCCGTACTTACTTTTTCCGCTTTACACTTGCCAAAACCTACCTTAACTTTACACAGTGTAACTACTGACGTACATGCAGGCAGAATGTTCGTACCTGCCTAAGCACACCCATACTGTACGATTTAAATGCCTCACCCCGCATCCGAAGTGTAATTACGGGTGTTGTATGCCTGGCAAGCCCCTTCGTTCGTAGTTTAGCTGCTGATAGTAGTCTGGTATGTACGTTCACAGTTAAATGGCGTAACATCTGGCACGCATATGCAGTACATACAAAATCGCGTTTTTACGTCACCGGCTAGCGTAAATACGCTAGCGTACTTAGTTCTGGATCTACCCCTATATGTTCACTCTGTCCTTGCAATTTGTATGTTAGAAAATGTTTATACTGTATAAGGAAAAAACATTTCTCATAAACATTGACAGTCACCATTTATTTAGGAGAACAAGGAGTGGCTCATTTATCCATATAATGTCCTATCAGCCAAGTGAAAAGTTGTGCCATGCAAAATAGTAGCTAAAACATAACTTTTAATAGTTACTCATTTAAAAAAAAAAGAGATACATCTAAAAAGCGAAATATACTTAAAAATATGTATCAATCACCGCAAGTAAACTACTTATTCCGTTACACTGTATGAAGAAGGAGGCGTTCCCCTAACAGGGGAGTGATGGGGAAACAAGCCACGGATTGGTGCTATCTGTAAGATAAAAACCCTCCCCTCAGTAACACATGCATGCAGTCCTTGAGAAAGCGTTATTGTGGTGGTTTCCAAAGATAGAGTACTCTGTTTACTTTGATATGATTAGTGATTACCTTTATTATTAGAATAGGGTATGCACACACACTCAGCCCTCTTTTGTTCTCTGAGCCTTCCTTGTGCATTCAATTGTTATTATTCCTTTGGGCTGAAGGGTAGCACCCCTTCCCCTATCAATATTAAAAAATTAAAGGTCAAACTCGGTTTTTGGCATATGTTATTTCTTTTAGGGGTTTCTATTAAGAATAACTAGGTTACTACCGCTATTTTTTATATATGTAAACGGGTTTACTTGGTGAGGTCTGTGCAACTAATTTTTATTTTTTGACAGTCACCATTTATGTTCATAAGAATATGTCAATCTTTTATTAATAATAATAATAATAATAATAATAATATTATTATTTCACTTTTCTTATAACAATAAGTTATTAAAATAATGAAGGTTTTATCTTTGGACATTGCCTTTGTTAAATTAGTGCTTATGTTGTATTGTAATTCACATGATGTTTAAACTTGTAAAAGAGGCATTAATATTAACATCTGTTATCAATTAATTTCAGTTAAGACTCTTTCAATATTAGACTTCCAAATCTTACATCCACCATCTGATAAAAACACGAGAGAGCCTGGAGACACACGTAAAGGCAGTAATCAAAGTTTGATTTTACACTGGAGACCTTTCATTCAGTAAGTAACAAAATTCACATCTACAGTCAAATCAACACCCGGAAAAGTTTACCCTTTATCCTTGGTGGACTGAGCAAGACATCTGCAAAAAAGAGCAGTATAATCAGCACATCTAGCAAGCACAAGCGGCTGACTGAAAGCCAGGCCAGTACTTCTTCATATCACCGTAACTAATAGCTACACACCGTGGTCTGTAATTAAGGTACTGTAAGTTACTGAGTCTCTATCTACTTTTGTGTCATAACATCTCTTCATAGTTTCTAATATTCATCATATACAAAGCTCTTTATATTTCTCTTTATTACGGCCAAACGGCATTTACTTTCTCATGGTCATTTAGTCTCAGCGGTAATCTGGGATTTGCATATTTTGAAAGGTTTTTTAATATTTAAGATGCCCTGATTTTGTGAGTTCATTTATTGGTCATTTAATAATTGTTCATTGTATTTAACAGGCTCTTTTGGTCTCTAGGGGGTATATTTACTAAAGTCGATTTTGCCAAAAAAAGACCAAAGTCCCGGGACTTTGCTGGCGATTATGCCATTGCCTTATTCACTAAAGGCAAAGTCCTGGGACTTTAGCCTTTAGCAAAATCGACCAGACAAACATCGCCGGACAGAAATTGTCCAGATGTTTCCCATATTAAAAATACAATTCGCCGTATTCACTAAAGGCGATTTGACTAAATCACCTTTAGTTCATCGACAAAGCACTGAAAATCAAAGCGCCTTTTGTGTGGGGCGCTTTCATTCAAAGCGCCCCACACTGTACCAGAAATACACATGTCAATATATTTGACATGTGTTTTTCTATGTCCCAAAGACAAGCGCAGCATGTTTGGAAGGCTTAGCATGGCTGCGCTGATAGAACTACAAGGCTTGGCATTGCTGAGCCTTGTAGTAATATCAGCGTCAGCATGTTAAGCCTTCTAAGCATGCTGGGCTGTATCCAGTGCAAAAAAAAATACAGTGTTCCAAAAACATACACAAATACATTAACAAACATGTGTGCCTAAAATAAACATTTACAATGCATTACAGGCACATGCATAAATATTGGGACATCGGGCCTGATCCAGAGCTACGATGTAGCGCTGAGCATACTAACATTCAGCGTTACATTGTGGACTCCCCCTGACACTCCCCCTGCCCTCACTTATGCCGGCTGAAGGCTACCTTAACTTCAGCCGGTGTAAGTGAGGGTAACTACGCTGGGACGGCAGCGTTGTTACGATAATGCTGCCCTCCAAGCCTCATTACCCTCCCTCCCCCCACCTCCCTACGCTGGTGCCATAGTTACGCCGGGCAACATCTGCCCAGGGCATGCGTAAATTGGCTTTTCAGCCGATCTTACGCTTACGCCCGCTGTAGTTACTATGGTGGGCGTAGCTCTGCATCAGACCCATCAACACAATTCTCATATTTTGGGCTCTACACACCACCATAATGGATTTGAAATTAAATAAACAAGATGTGCTTTAACTGCAAACTTTCAGCTTTAATTTGAGGATATTTACATCCAAATCAAGTGAACGGTGTAGGAATTACAATGGTTTCTATATGTGCCTCCCACTTTTTAAGGGACCAAAAGAGATGGGACAAACTAAACAATCCTAAATCAAACGTTCACTTTTTAATACTTTGTTGCAAATCCTTTGCAGTCAATTACAGCCTGAAGTCTGGAAGGTATAGACATCACCAGACGCTGGGTTTCATCCCTGGTGATGCTCTGCCAGGCCTCTACTGCAAATGTCTTCAGTTCCTGCTTGTTCTTTAGGCATTTTCTCTTCAGCATTGTCTTCAGCAAGTGAAATGCATGCTCAATCGGATTCAGGTCAGGTGACTGACTTGGCCATTGCATAACATTCCACTTTTTAGCTTTAAAAAACTCTTTGGTTACTTTTGCAGTATGCTTTGGGTCATTGTCCATCTGCACTGTGAAGCACTGTCCAATGAGTTCTGAAGCATATGACTGAATATGAGCAGATAATATTGCCCAAAACACTTCAGAATTCATCCTGCTGCTTTTGTCAGCAGTCACATCATCATTAAATACAAGGTAACCAGTTCCATTGGCAGAAAATACATGCTCACGCCATCACACTACCACCACCATGCTTCACTGATGAGGTGCTATGTTTTGGATCATGAGCAGTTCCTTTCCTTCTCCATACTCTTCTCTTCCCATCATTCTGGTACAAGTTGATCTTTTGTCTCATCTGTCCATAGGATGTTGTTCCAGAACTGTAACGGCTTTTTTAGATGTTGTTTGGCAAACTCTAATCTGGTCTTCCTGTTTTTGTGGCTCACCAATGGTTTACATCTTGTGGTGAACCCTCTATATTCACTCTTGTGAAGTCTTCTCTTGATTGTTGACTTTGACACATATACACCTACCTCCTGGAGAGTGTTCTTGATTTGGCCAACTGTTGTGAGGGTTTTCTTCACCAGGGAAACAATTCTTCTGTCATCCACCATAGTTGTATTCCGTGGTCTTCCAGGTCTTTTGGTGTTGCTGAGCTCTCCGGTGCGTTCTTTCTTTTTAAGAATGTTCCAAACAG
>WWET01000239.1:810793-833148 GCA_011038615.1 Limnodynastes dumerilii | reverse complement strand
CCCTCCATCTATCAAAAGGGTAGGATGCTGTGCCGGATTGAAACATAGGGAAACGGCAAGTAAATAGTGTTGCTATTAGACACCCCCCATTTTTTACGTAGCAGTCTCCATAGTTTTCTGACCTGCCATAACAAAGGATTGTCTCTCAACCCCTGCGGGAGCGATTGGTCACGGGCATGCAAAAAAGCTATCAGGCTACTACCTCCCAAGAAACCCTCTTCCAATTCAGTGTCTGTATATATGGCGGTGTTATGTAGCCAATCTTTAAGATGCCGCATCAGAGCAGCTTTGCAGTAATTACTTGCATCTGGCAGATTTATACCCCCATTAGGACGTTATTGGATCAATTTTTGAAAACTAATCCTAGCGCGTTTATTTTGCCATATAAACTTTCTGAATAGGTAGTTGATCCTTTTGGAATCAGCTCCTGAAAGTAAAAATGGAAGAACTTGCAAGGGGTAAAGTAATCTCGGGAATGATACCAACTTAATCAAACTGGCTCGTCCAGTAAAAGACAGTGGTAGCCCCTTCCAACCTCCCAGCTCCCTCTCCATTAACTCAATGTTTGCCGTGATATTCAGACGGTAAATGTTTGCACTATTTTTAGGTAACAAAATGCCTAAGTATTTTAAATGATCCGCCACCCAGGTAATTGGGATAGTCCTCCCCCAATTGGGAATCACTAACCCTGGTTTAAGACATAGAGCCTTCGACTTTTCAAAATTAACTGTAAAGCCTGATACAGTACCAAATATCTTAATTTTACGTAACAGCGGGGCCAGAATTTCTTTGGGATTCGACAAATATATTAAGATATCGTCGGCAAAGGCATATAGTTTGATTTCTTTACCTCCCACTTTTATTCCCTGGAATGGTTGCCAGTTTTGTAATGTCCTAATCATCGGATCTATTGCTAGGTCAAAGAGGAGGGGTGACAGTGGGCATCCCTGTCTAGTTCCCCTCTTCATAAAAATTTTTTCGCTTCGCAAGCCGTTAATGAGTATGTGAGTAAAGGGAGAGGTGTAGAATTCGCTAACCAGATTCAAAAAGTCACCACCAATACCCCTTGCAAGTAGAGTACGAAACATATGGGGCCATAAGACGGTATCAAACGCCTTATTTGTATCAAGGCTTAGTAGAACATTGTTGGAAGTTCTGGCAGTGTTGGAGGCTATAATTGCAGCGATGGCCGTTCTTATACCTTTGACTGCATGCCGTCCGCGAACCATTCTAAATACTTTTAAGGGGCAGGACAAGAGGGGGTTAAGATTAGGCTCCAGAGAAGGTAGGGTTAGGCTATGAGACAACGATGTTAAGAGTTAGGGTTAGGCTGCAGAGGTTGCAGGGTTAAGGTTTGGGTTAATGGAAGGCTGGAGTTTGGCCGTAGAATGACGATAGTTAGGGTTAGGGGAGGGTTAGAGTTAGGCTGTGGAGAGAGAAGGGTTAGGGGAGGGTAAGGATTAGACTGTGGGAAGGGGATGAGTAGGGTTAGGGTTAATGACACTTACCTTTTGGCGTTCAACTATTTGAAAATCATCCGTTCGCAGGGGCCATCTCTTCGAAAAGTGTCGGCCACTGTCGAAAAGTGATGGCAGTCGACACCTGACTGCTGGAAATCAGTCTGTCACAAGACGGATTTTCTTACTGGCAAACCAAATTCAAGTGAAATATGGCTTGGGGTCTCTTGGGGCTGTATCCAGACTTAAGAAGGATCTTGAACTTAAGAGAGAAAAGAAAAAAATTAGAGTTGAGAGGTGATGTTTCCTATCCCAAGTCTAAATAACAGTGTGATAGTAACGCTGGTCAGTATCTGTGTGCAGTAAGCAATTCAAAGATATATCCCTGCATGCAAAGAAAACAATTAACTTCACTCCCCCTGAAATCAACATGGTTTAGCCCAGGAGTAACCTTCCTCTCTTAACTCAATCTCCTTCTTAAGTCTGGATTCAGCCCTTGATGTGTAACTTTCAGTAGAGAAACAAGACTGTAAGGTTAAGACAATTCTTGAATAAAACCTGATAATTTATTAACATGAACTGGAATCAACTGATATCCAGCAAATTTTATGTTTGGCTTAATTTATCCTGTACCAGAACCTGGAGGCATGCTCCAGATGGGAATATTTATACAACTTTCATATCCTTTCTAATAACTTGAGCACGAAAGCACAAAGCTAAGTACAAAGCAGGAGTCCAGTCTGTCTCAAAGCATGCAATTTTTTAAAATTGCTCAATAGTGCTATTCCATTTCATCATTCCCAAAATATGAATATTTAAAATCCCAGATGGGACTGAAATTAATTTGATGTAATTTCTCTCATGCAATTGGAGACTTAATAGGTCTAAGATTTTATAGACTTTCACATATTGAGATGATGAGTGAGTAATTTTTACAAAAGACTCATCTCTTTGTATAACGTTCTTCAGAAAGACATAATGTATTGAAGAACACTGATGGGATAGTTGTTCAGGGGGAAAAAATGAATAATATGTCTCTAATTTTGACACCGATTTTATTTTTTTGTGCTGTATCGATACTGGAAAAATCAGCAAGATAAATGTTAAAGACAAAAGAAAGTTTTTATGTTGTGTTAAGGATTATTGAGGAACTGTGCTGCATTCCTTTTAAGACATTGAATGAATATTATACCTCATGCTAAGTCCTGCTTTTTGCAAATGGTAGATAATTTACATCTGATTATTGATGTAATGTTTATTATAACTTTTCATCACTCTGAAAAACATATGCCTGGTCTAATGATACTCTCATGCATTGAATTTTTCTATCGCATGTACATGTTGTCATTGTGTAACCCTTTCTTTTCTATTTTTCTATAAAGAGAAAAGTAGAGATCTACATCTATATCTACATTTAAATCTACGTTAACTCACTAATTCATTCTTATTTACCCTACTTACACTAAATTGGGTTAAGTTAACTTCCTCCCCAGTTCACAGTAAACTAATCCCCCTAACTTAGTTAAAAAGTAATTAACTCATATTGATCAGCCGCTCACCTATCCAATGACTTCTCTTCTTGTTTCTCAACTGCTATTCCTCCCATCAACATTCTGCTAAAGCCACTCAGTAACAAGGCTGGGATCACATGAGAGAGCAGCTTCAGCCATTTGCCAAAACTGCCAGATGGCCAGTGCCGCCCGGCCACCCACCCTCTCATATCATTCCAACCACCATTATTCCTGTATCTCCCCAACCTCTCCTGTATCTGTCCATTCTATCATTCCTTACATTTGGGGTTTATATCCCTCCTCAGGTCTGTTGTGCCTTAGATCACAGCAGCATTTGTGGTGGTTGAAGTCTTTCTCCTTGCAGTTGTAATAAGGCGCCAGTGCAGCCACAAACACAGACACATTGCCTAATCCACCTCTGCAGAAAGTTATTAACCGTGGCTGCTCTGCTGGCCAGCCTTTGTTACTTTCAGGAATGCAGCTGTGCTGGTTTTAAGGTTTTACAGTAGGGGGAGCCTCCACCCACTGGTTTATCACTCAGTAAAATATTTGTGCCATCTCTCATCTGATGTAATCATGCAAACAACTTTTAATGACAAAATTATACCCAAAGTCAATAGGATTTAACAAATTTTGCCATGTACAGTTGTGCCCAGATATACCTTTCTAAAAATGCTGCCATGTTGCAGTATGCATGGCAAGAAATGATGAGCTTCAGCACAAGGAGAATCTAGTAACGCTTTGTAGACAGCAGAAAAACTCTTCTAAAGCTATACAGTGGCTGCATATGAAGAATGGAAGAAAAAACGTGCACACAATTGTGCCAGAACGACACTGTGCCCGATAGCTGGGCGTGCATAGACTACTGTATGTACAATAAATATGCAGACCAGCTACCTAAAAATAGAAACAAACGGGGGACGAGCGACATGGGTTCCCCTCAATATTACCTATACCAGTACTAGACATTAACACCCTAGGCTGTTGGTACTATAGAGGGGGTACCCGCAACATGGGATCTTCCACCATGAATCCATACATCCCCAGGTGGTTGGCAGCAGGGCTTGTTCTCCCATGGAGGTTCGACCTGCAAAACCACTGGTTCTCCCCTTCCCCCTCCTGGGTGCAAACATTCCTGGTGCCAATAGCAGTAGAGCTGTTCCTGCCATCTGGGCAGTGGGTAGCAGGGCATTTAATGTAAAATAAAAACATTTTCTCATTGTAGAACTAGAGATGCCAGCATGCAGCCTGGGCATGGTGGCATTAGTAAAACACTATGTCCTGACTGCAGGGCACTCTGTCACCGGTAGATCTACATAGAAAACTGACAATAAACACTCACACAGTGGAATTTAAAGTGCCTTTATTTAAATAAAATCTCCCCCACGCCACCCATTTGCCCTAGTTTTTTTTTATTACAGGTAAATCCAAATATTCGTCTTCTTCACCTCCGGTGTTCTCAGTGGCAAAAGAAATATTGGGACCACTTCACAGACATCCCTGGTTCTAATGCTCTGAGTGAGTGGCAATAGACTATTTGTAGGAAAGGTTTTTTTTTTGTTTTTTTTTAGCTTTTTCTGCCTCTTATTTTATATATTAATTATTTACAGCAATGTTGAGACAAGCATAAAGATTCCAAAATATCCCTCCCCAACTCTCCTATGTTTGTACATTGGGCCTGATCCAGAACAACGCTTCAAAGCGAATTTACGCGTGGCGGACACGTAAAATCGCTGTTTAGTACGCACTGTGCATGCGCACCATAGAAAATACGCACATTCACGTAGCGTAATTGTGAACGTATGGGCCAGTATGTGTCCGTAGCGTAATTGTGAACGTATGGGCCATTCACGTATGTGTCACGTAAATACTTACGTGTGGGTGTGCCAATTTTACGTTACTCCAAATTACGTGTGAAATACGTGAAGTAGGCGGGGGGTGGTATTTAAAGTGTACAGTATGGGCGTGCTTAGCTGCGTAAATTCGTGCAGCCCATACGTACATGTGCGTATGACAGCGGTTACGGTTGAAAAAGTTAAGGTAGGGTTTGGGAAGCGTATCTTGACAAAATACGTCTGTGCAAGGGGTGTGCCGAGGGGAGTGTAGCGAACTTACGTGCACGAAAATACGCTCCGCGAATAAACGTACGGCACACGTAGTTCTGGATCTACCCCCATTGTGTTTACGCTCTCACAAGGTGAATCCATGGAAACGGAGAAGAGTGGTGGAGGGACAGGCAGCAAGTTTCAACTTACTCTCACTCATCCCCCACCACCCAAAGCTTGTGTGTAGAAACAAGTAGTGGATTCCATAGAATGGTTTGTCAAGGCATCAACCACAACAGCATCTCTGACAAATATCTACACTCCATCCATGCATGGATAAGTTTGGTTTAAAATAAACAATACACAGTATAGAGTAATGATATAGAAAGTCAGTTACACACTAAATGAATTATACACAGGGCATCACCCGGTAAATAAATAAAGATTATATAATAGAAGAATTTTATTTAATTACTAAAAACAGAAACTAGAAAATTCGGTATAGTATAATGTAGACTAATAGCCGTGCTTGATTGTCACTGAACTTATGGTAGTGGATGTTTAAATGGGTAAATAGTGTAAAAGTTATTTTTGTATGACAAGATTTATAAACGCAGAGACATTATGTATTTCATTCACAAAACGCAGTACTTGGAGACTAGGCATGAGTTTATTGTTATAGTGTTTGTTTAGCTGCTCTCCAGAGGAAATTTTATTGCTGTGGTATATTGGGTTATAACTATTTCATTAAGGAAAATCTCTTCCATTTTAAAATGATCATATTATTGGCCTGATCATAACATTATTGTAAGTTCAGTCAATTATCGCTCTAGTGTGTGGTCAGCATTCACTTTCCAATCAAACTTGTAGACAAAGATTTTGGTATAGAGCATATCAGGTGTTATTATATATGTAACATAACAAATGTACAACAATTCCTGTTCAGTCTAACAAAGCTGCGAAATATCATGGACAAGGGTCACCACCTTATGTCCCCTAATAATAATCAGAGGACCATACAAAAAATACAAATATTCACACTAGCCACATGTACAGCACTATCGCCAAAAATTCCCTACAAAATAAATTGTACCAATTCTTTCAAATGATAAAATGTACATACACAGAGAATAAAAAATACATACACAGAGAATAAAATGTACATACACAGAGAATAAAAAATACATACACAGAGAATAAAATGTACATACACAGAGAATAAAATATACATACACAAAGAGTCTTGGGACTAGATTTACAAAATTTCGGAAAAGTGGAGATCTTGCCTATAGCAAGCAAAGATATTGTAGCTCTCACTTTCCTATTACATACTAGGGAATGTCAGCTAGAATATGACTGGTTGCTGTGGCCGACATCTCCACTTTCCCTTTTCTGCAGTTTAGTAAATCTAGCTCTTAGAGTTTCCAATCTCAAATATAATCCACTAGTTTAAAACTAGACGGGAAAAATATTGGCCATTCATTCCCAGTATCCCCATCATGTCTCCAGCCCCCCCCCAGTATCTCCATCATGTCTCCAGCCCCCCCCCAGTATCCCCATTATGTCTCCAGCCCCCCAGTATCCCCATCATGTCTCAAGCCTCCCCCCCAGTATCCCCATTATGTCTCCAGTCTCTCCCAGTATCCTCATCATGTCTGCAATCCCCCCCTCCCAGTATCCACATTATGGGGCTGATTCAGAGATGCGATTGCGAAAAGATCGCAAATATACGCACCTTTGCTAAGATCTTAGCAGGTTCCAGCCCACTGCAAAACCAGACCCTCCCCTTGCAAACAGCGGTGGATCTTAAACTTAGACCACCATTGACTTGCCTTAACTATACGCTGTCATCAGTATTCTCAAGATGGCGGTGCCGAGTCTGTCCATGTTGTTAGGTAGCAGAGGAGGGACCCCCTGCTGCCATCTCCACCTTACCTCTGCATTATGGAAGTTCCTGCCACATCCAAGATGGCGGCCGGGTCCTTCCTAAGGACCCCTGCCACCATCTTGAATTTGGCATGAACTTTCTAAATGCAAAGGTAAGGTGCAGAATGTAGAGATAACGGCAGCGTGTCCCTCATCCGCTGCCCCAATCTCCACATTCTGCACCTTACTTCTGCATTCAGGAAGTTCCTTCCACATTCATCTTGGATGTGGCAAGAACTTCTTCAGTGCGGGCAGAAGAGAGGGCGGTGGCCGGCAGAGGGTCTTGATACTGAAAGCTTCCTGCTGCCACTAAAGGTAAGTAAAGGGGACTCACAGGGGGAGGGGGAATGTGTGTATGATTTTTTTTGTAAGTTTTTTCTGCACCTCACCATTGGGCATGCACAGTAGCGTCCCAACATATGGACGCTACTGCGCATGCATATAATGGTAAGGAGCAGAATGGCTTTCATATAGATAGAAGTACGCAGTTTGTTCTCCTATAAAACTCTCAAAAGTGAATCACCGATTCTATCTTTATACTGATCAAATTATCCTTTATCCAAGGAATTTCACCATATGTGACAACAATTGTGACAGTCCTAAGCAATTATATATCACATGGGTAATAAGGTATAATCATTGGTATAAATAGCCAGTATTTTCAATAATATTCCAACAAATTTTTGCAGATTCCGCTGGTCTAAACTAATTCCTAGTTGTAAAAATATCTTTTCGTTAATTCCTTCTTCAGAGTTCACTTCATTTTGAAGATAGGAGAAAAAGTTAAGAAAGAAGTTAAGAAAAACAAGAAAATTGCCAAACTGGTGTAGTATGTTAATTGTAGGTAGGAAAGTTTCTTAGCATCAACTGGGACCCTCCACCCTTTTTCACTTGATTTATTTCATATCAGATGTGAGATGTGATGTTTATAATTCTCCCATCAGATAAGGATTCCCCCACGGTTTCCAAACATTCAAGAAGTCATTGTCACAGCATCACCAGGACCCTGATGGTGAATTGGACTCACAAGCTGGAAGCGGAGTCTAAACCGTGGCCTGGTATTTACCAGAGCCCCTGATGGTGGGGACAGCCTTGGCTGCTGACTATGGCAGGTTGCTACACAGGTATCAGATTATATTGGGGATTGGATCCCTCACTTCATCTCTCTCACATTACACAGACCTCCATCTCCAAGACCTTGTGAAAAATGTAAGGTCTTATGTGTGAGATTCCACATATTTACTGAACCTGTTGAGAGACATTAAATGGAAACCACACTATTCATATTTTACTTTAGATGTACAATCTTTATAGAGTACTATACCACACAAAAGTTTGGAAATGATAAAAAGGGTATTGGATGAATATTCAAATTTTGAAACAAACAAAAACAGTTAATTCTGGATTCCACTAAATTTATTTTAACCTACAACTATTTTTTTGTTTGAACACACTTATTATTTACAGTCCATAAGGACTTGGTTTGCTCTGAGCTACGCAAACCTGTGCATGGGTTATTTTGAAAACCTGGTCCTCTTTGGCTGTTACATAGACAATTAATTTATCATTTGGAGTGGCACAGAATAAAGAGCACATAAACTTGTTTCACAGTTAAATTACAACCTTGATTATTTAAAATTCACTTCACTAAGTTCGGCAACGTTTCTATTGAATTTTTAGATTTAGCTTTTATGACTGAAGGATCTTCTAACTAGTCATCCACATATAGAAAGAGTTGGATGCACCAACACTGCTTTACTATAAAAGTGCACATTACTTCAATTGGATAAAGAGCATACCCAGCTTATCTGTCTTAAACAGAACTGCTCTTCAGAGATTTTTGAAGGAAAGGGTAAATAACTTCTATATGTAATGAAATCAAGGGGGTACCCTGAAAAAATTTTACATAAGGCCTGGAAGGAGGTTTCAAAAATGAATAGACAAGTAATGCTAGAGGGAAGGGTTGGAAGTACTGTGTAGTCCGGTGAAGTGGAAAAAGACAATTTTAATGTCATTTTTGTATCCATAGTTAATCAATATTCAAATCAAATAAGAAAGATAATTGTTATCAACTATCCAATCTTGAAACAGGATTGACTACTCAGCTGCATACTACTAGAAAAACCTTAGGTAGTTTTCAAGAAAAACTCCAACTTGAAAAACATTCTAGCACGAGTGTCCTAAGAAAGAAAGATAAGAAAAATGACCAAATAGGATCTCAAATGATTCTCTCAAACATTTTAAGGTGCTACAAAATTGGTGGCATGTGATGTTTTACTTGTGACTTTATTGCTCATAGAACAACTACATTTAACCATAAGAATAAAAAAAAAACTTCATAAACGACGACACCACTTTTGTTGTATATGAGATGTTCTTGTAATTTTGTATCTGTGGGTATGACCACACGACCGTTAAAGGTCAAGTTCCTAGAGCAACGCAAAAATATTTAGATTATGAGGTATGTCTATAAAATAACGAAACTGTGATTCAACCTAGTAAACAAAGCAGTCAGAATGGGTTCCAGAATACACAACAGTTACCAGCATTATAAGGAAGTTTTGAAAAAGCTGAGAGAAAGAGTCAGATTCTTCACCAGGACAATGCGCCTGCTCACACTGCACTTTCTGTGAAGCATTTTTTGACTAGCAATCACATTACTACACTTGAACATCCTCCATATTCGCTTAAAGGGACACATTTTGAGTCAGCTGAAGAAAACGGCAGATATGTTGAAACAACTTACAGAAATTGATTTGCTCCATGCCTTCGACCAGTGGAAAACAAGACTACAGCAAAAGGGACAAGCATTACATTTGTAATCCCAATAAATAAAAGTGAGTTATTTAATCAGTCTCGTTATTTAATAGACATACCTCGTATATCCAGTCACCCAATAGGAGTAAGTAGCACTCTATTTAAACCTTTGGCACAGTTTCATTTGTACAAATACTTTGAAATGTATTCCTGTGTCTTCTTGTGTAAAACTAGTTTTGCTGGCTGCTTCTGCCTTTACATTCCCAATCTGCATTCAGCAAGTCTCCTTTGCAGTTCCAATCTGCATCCAGCTGATTTCCTTTGAGTCAAGTCTGCAATCAGCAAACACCTTTGCAGCGCCATTTTGCTTCATCATTTCCTTGCAGTTCAAGCATGCAATCAGCAAACACCCTTCAACACTTGTCTTACAAATTTGTCTCAGCTTCCATCTTTGTGTCTCAGACTATTGAAGCTTTCATCGATCTTTCTCCTTCTTATCACTGCACTTATGTCTGAGGTGGGGTATTCACACCTTCTTCTGCAATACCCTCTGTTACCTGCAGGGTAAGCCCTTCCACTATTCCCAACTACCACAGCTACAAGTATTCCACTTTTCTACACCGCTAATGAGCAAGAGCTTATTATTATTATTATTATTATTATTATTATTATTATTAGTAGTAGTAGTAGTAGTATTATTATTACCTTGGAGAGCCAAATAAAAAAAATTGGACAGAAGTCACAGGAGATCACTGATAAACATACATAAAATAGATTTTCCATGTTGCACATTCTCTCCTGTGCTCTTTGGAAGCGTCAAAGCCTGTTAATCATATTGACTTTTATGTGTGTCAGATTATTCCTTTTATACCCTCAGCTCCTTGGGTAATATTTTATAAGGTAATACAGACAAAAGTAACATTTTAAGCATCTTAAATGTGTAATGAATCAATATTTAGTTACATGAACATTATAAAAGAAAAGTGATTTAAATTAATGTGAAATGTCTAAAATAAATCATATGTGTTTACACAATAATTTTCACATAACCAGTTTAATAATAACAATCCTAAGAACCTATAAGCACTGAAGACCGAGCCTGTAGGATCGTCACAATAACTAATGACCTCACAATTTATAAAACTACAAGATTATTTAAATAGATCCATAGGCCCAGATCCAGACCTAAGTACGCTAGCGATTTTACAGTAGCTGCTGACGTAAAATTGCCCATTAGTATTTACAGCGCATGCACACGCCAGATGTTACACCGCGTAACTCTGAACGTACATACCATCATCATAACTATGAATGAAGGGGCAGGTTCATCCATATGACACCTGTAGTTACGCTTTGTAGGTGGAGGGATAGTTACCCAAGGAGTTTTCTATATAACAGCACTGATTCCAGATTACCCCCAGTAGCAGGGATCTATTTGTCCCATGATAATGCTCTTTATCTCTCATTAATGTGCTCAAATTATCCCCCATATAATTTTCAGCTATAAGGCTCTATATAATTATAAGTTTTATAAGGGTGAATCTATAGCCTTATTATAGAAATTAATGTAAGTACAACTAAAGAGAAAGTAAGAGCTTTATTATGGGATTTATACATGTTTTTTAAATTATGCTAAATAACAGTAGTTTACAGACATGAAGAAGTATTAGGAGGGAATATATATCATCTCTTAATGGTATTAAATGATATTTTAATATTGTGGGGTTTGTTGTGCCCAGGGGCAGCCTGACCCCTAAATTCAGCCTGAATGTTATTTCTGTTAGTGAGGTCAGTTATTCTGATGGCATTGTGTCTGCATTTCATAAGACCTGTGAGCAGTGGCAGATCCACTATGCAACTACTAAAGCTTAAGCTTCAGAGACTCTAATCCTGGAGCGGCTCTGAAGCAAGTTTTTTTTTTTTTATAACCTTTTATTGATTTATTTATCTATTTTTAAAGAGTACATTTTTCAACAAAATGAATGGATATTTATCTTAAGCGTGGGTTGAAGTACTTGATATTGACCTTAGAATATGCTCTATGCAGGGGCGGAACTACCACTGGTGCAATAGGTGCAAAGGCACCAGGGTCCATACTGATACAAGGGCCCACAGTCGTCATCACAGCACAGCTGAAGCTCCCCACTGGGTTATCTGGGATATCATCAGGGCCGAAGCATATTTTTTGGACCTCGGCCCACAACTTACTAGTTCCGCCTCTGGCTCTATGCAAGAAAGGGGGGTATGGTTCTGAGTACCCAGAAATCCCCCATGATCAGTGCTGGCTGGCAGACACTCTATCTACAGCTACGACCAGAGGATGGCTTTTATGATCTGGCTGGGCACAGAATAGAGAAATGCTGTCAGTGTCACTGTGTGTATTGAAGAAGATAACAGCAGTTACACGGACTTCATTTCTGGTGGTAAGGCGCTCACTGTATAACCCATTTTCAAGGACTTCACCCACCACCCCTTTCCCCGCCATTTGGGCCTTTGGACCTTATTGGATGTTGCCCTATTGTTGCTGGTTGTGAAGGGGCCTCCATAACAGTCCAAGATTTAGGGCTCCAAAAATTTAACAATTACAGCTTCTCTTTCAAATAAATCTTTAAACGGTGCATGCGGGCTGTTTGTGTGTCGAGTGCAATGAATGCGTGCTTTGTCCGCGCTGGTTGTGATGGCACTGCTCGGCTTGTGACGCTGCTCAGCTTTTGATTGGTCGTGTGGTCACGCGTGAGTTCCGGCACCTTTGTCTTACAAAAAAAGCACTGAAAAAAAGAAATACTGTTTCTCAATTCTATTGTTATTTTGCGTATTAATATGGAAGCAGATTATGTCGGGTACATTTTGCATGATCTGCATTCATTCTGGAATGTTCAAGTGTGTGAACCCTTTTACCAGCTTTTGGGTACATTTATGTAGCATTCCATATGCAATAACTGAGAATTCTTGTTTGTGTCTATCTCCAGTAGTGCACAGAAAAATGTATGAATTAAATTGTATAAGATGGAAAAGATTTTTAATTTTCACAGAAGGCAAATTTTTATCCACATTCACAGCACATTGCTAAGCTCCTTCTTGCTGTTTTGCTAATGGATTTTGAATTGTCTAAATTAACATCAGTTTATTTATTAGAAGATTTTCAGCTATCTGAAAAACATTTTCTTAATAAATATGGTGGACATAATCTCCATGGTTAGCTATATTATTTTAGCCCCTTTATGAGTATACCATAATGAACTGTAGATGAGGCAATTTAAAATGTGCTCACAAAATAATAAGTTAACAAGTGATGTTTTTGTAAATCACCTCTTAATTAGAGTTTAAAATAAAGACTTTTGCATTCAAAAAAGGGCAATATGTTTTTCGGGAAAAATAAGACTAATATTTTACACCTCACACATTGCAGCATCTTTCATCCAGCTGCAAATGTGCACATTTTTCTGCAGTTGCTCGTTACTATGAATCAGGCCCCAAATGTATTAACTAATTTGTATTTGCAACTTTTGCTGGGATAAAGGGGCAGGATTACAAAAGGGACTGTGTTTAAAATTAATTTACCAGTCCAGAGTTCATAAATGCTCCATCATAGTGTTCACACCTCTTCCCCCTGATCTTTCGACTACCTGGTGCCACTTCTACTAGTGTTCAAGCTGTTGTGTAGTCAGATTCTGGAATGTAACAATCATGTTAAGATTTGACAAAATTAAGCAATGTGTGTACACCCTACATCACACAATCTCCAACCATTACCAATATTAAACTAACAGCATAAATATGCTTATTTCCCCCAAATAACTTCTGCAACCTCTCCCATTTACCCACTCCTGCCCCTTTATTCTGTCTAATTCCACCACCTCTGCTTAGATTTCTCTTTGACTGTCATGATCACCACTTCTGTCCAACTTTCACTAACCCCTGGATTCTGTCCATTTTCCCCACTTCTCCAACTGTTTCCTGTTATCCTGCAATGTTGTTCTGATTATTATTAAGGTTTCTGCACTGTATTCCTGCTAAAAAAAAAATCCACTCAGTCACTGAATCTTGTGGTTCGTTGCTCATCTTATACAGTGCATTTAACAATCACCTATTGACACAAGTTAAATATAGCTTTTATCTCTTCTTTTATAAATATAATTTGTATATGTTTTCACTTGCTTTAAAAAACAATTTAGAAAAAAAATCTTTAATGCAAGATCTGTATAATCTTCCCCAAAATGCAATATCTTCTTTTTAAGTTAATCATCAAAGTTAACGAACTTAAAATAAATTATTCTATTATCTTGACAATTGATCAGGTTCAAGTTTTAAATGGTTTAGAAAAGGCATATAATTGTAGGTTCTAGTTACCACTGACCTGTTTTCTGTACAAGTATATCAATCCCTCCGATAACAGTCACAAAAAAAATCAAGTGGTTTTGGAATCCCTCTGTTATGGCTGCTGGGAAAATGTTTTGTGCAGTGCCCTGAGAAGTATCTATTCCGTTTTAGATTGTCTGGGCTAAACCATGTTGATTACAGGGGAGTCATATTTCATCTGTTGCAAACAGTATTAGAGTTGAGAGGTGATGTTTCCTATCCCAAGTCTAAATAACAGTGTGATAGTAATGCTGGTCAGTATCTGTGTGCAGTAAGCAATTCAAAGATATATCCCTGCATGCAAGGAATACAATTAACTTGACTCCCCCTGCAATCAACATGGTTTAGCCCAGGAGTAACTAATTTCAAGCACTTACTTAAGTCTGGATTTAGCCCAATATGTGTAACTACTTATTGGGTTTTCTTACATATATCCTGTTTGAGAAATAGGGGCAGAGTAAATTTAAGTTGTGGCCTGCTAAAATGTTCTGTGTCCTATTACTATGTCTTGAAAAGTACACTGAACACTAGTCAGGATTAAAATCAAATGAATGGTTAATGAATTTATGTGTCTTACAACTTTGTATTATACTGACTATAAACACAATAATGGAGAGTATAAAGGGAAATGAAATTAATCTTTCAGTTTGTTCTTAAAAAAATAAAATAAAAAAATAAACCCCTAAAACAAAGCAAACATACATAATAAATATAACTTTCTTCACGTGTGCACCATGGAGTATTTCTTGAACAATAGATAACAATTCAATCTTATACAAGTAGAGTAGGATTCTACCAGCTGTGGGCATAGGCAATTTCATCACATGCTGTCACCTACAAAACTCAACCAACATATAATGCAAGTGAACAGTTCAATCCATTAAAAAAAATTGCATCTAATTATGTTCCTTGAGGCCACTGTTTACTTTAGCTAGATACACATTGTCTGATTCATCATAACTAAAGGACTACATGTGGATACAGGTTTGTTCTTTTCTTTTCCAAAGAGCTACATTATTGTGTTATTTTAGTTAGCACTTAATTCGCTAAGTACTGCAGTGGGATTGAGTTTTGTTCAGATGAGTAAAAAAGTAAAAAACTTTAGCGCAATTAAAAACAAGAACACCAGACGAGTACCTAAGATAATATTTATTTTTGGCATATTATGCTTTTCACTATAGTACTAGACATTTTTTAAATATTCTGGAAATTTTATTTAGTGCTGAATAGCAACAGGTGATATTTCTGAAATATTTTATTCATACTGTATAATATGCTCTTCAAACATTGTAGTTTACTATTACTCAATTCTTACTGTATATGACCAGGTTAGTACCTGTATGTAAAAAAATGGAAAAAAGAAAACATGAAATGATAATATGTACTCTAGTAGAAATGCAGAGTATAAAATGGATAAAACATTACAAAGTATATATATAACAGTGAATTTCAAACAATCACTTAGTAAATCTGCAACAGATGAATATACAATCAGATATCATACAACCATACAATCACTGAATGGATAAGCAATTCCCATAAATAAGACAAAACTCTTAGAAACGTGAACGGTGCCAATAACAGTCACGTAAATAAAAGATTCATTGTTATATACTTAGTAATATTATTTACAGTTTATTTAGTTTTTCCGTTTGGTATACAGGCACCTCTTATCCTGCATGCAAGAAATTGAAATTTAACATGGTTTTGGTCAGATATATTTTCATCTGTGTAGCTTTCTCTCACGCTCTGGATCAGCTTTAATAACCCTCAGGGCCAGATTTACTAAGGGGCAAGTTTCAATACCAGTAAAAATTGCAGAACATCGCCGCCAGTCTTTGACGAGTTTGTTTTGAAATTTGTCGTATTTACAAAGGGGTGAGTTTAAGTAGCAATATTTAAACTACGGCAATGTCTGGCAATTTAAATTGCGGTAAGTTTGTGTTACAATTGTGTTTTGAGACTTCAAATATGTTTTGCTTTTAAATAGCAAAAGTTCACATCATAGACACTATATAAATGCAGGTCACTTACTGATTGTGAGCGTTTGCATTTTGAGGAGGTTAGCTGAACTTTTCAGGCAGCCAAAACCTTGTTTGCATACGTTTGGGAGCCATTTTGTGTGGATTTATTTAAATATATTCTGCTTGCATTGATTGTAAGTACCTTTTAACACTTTGCAGTGTTGTAATATATAATATTTGGTAATTTAACCCCTTAGGTTTGACTGTTTCAGGATTCATTCTTTGTGAGAGAGGTGTGTCAGTGGTTGTTTCTAAGTATAGTATATGTCATAATTTATCTATGATGTTTTCCTTGACCCATGTAATAAAATGTCAAGATTTGCAAGTAGGTTTACCACAGTCCAGGATTACTCCGGACAGTCCGGTAATTGCAGACACTCCAACATGACCCATTCCATTAGGTACAATTTAATCCGCTCCTGAGCTTCCAACTGTTACCCACCTAGTTTAAATAAATTAACTGATATTTAAAAAAAAAACTATTTGCCTCTTCAAGAAAGGTGTTTACCATAGTAACTGACAATTGGAAACTGAGGAGCAGAGTATTTTGTACCTAATGGAATGGATCATGTTGGAGGTAAGTAATTGTGACCGGTGTCTGTAGTCCGGAGGTGTCGCATTCCCGCTGCTGAAATTTAATTTAACTGTTATACTGAAATAGTATTATTCCTGAACATTGTATTGAGTCACTTACACGGTGCCTGAACTTCCTGATCAGCGTGGCACTGACGTGGCAGAGGCTCCTCAGAGGACAGAGGGTGAAGAAGAAGAGAGGGGAAGACATCAAAGCAGGTAAAAAAAACTATAAAAGCTTATTGGGGGATGTGAAGAAGAGTACTGATAACATAACAAAAAACACCTTTAGTGTTTGGGAATATGAATAGTTATTGTTGGGCAGAGAAAAGGGTTAAAATGGGCAAAAGAAAGTAGATGTTAGAAAAAAAAAAAAGAGCAGAAAGGAGAGATCTTTTTTCTAACATCTACTTTCACTTCACCACTTAACTTTTTCTATACCTAACAATAACTCCTTATATTCCCAAACACTATTGTTGTTGTTTATACGTTTCTCCTCTCTATACTCTCTCTAACTGTAGCTCTTCTGATATTTCTGTTCATCTCCTTTGTTTATTATTTCATATATATTTTATTATTTATCTATTTTTATCATTTATTTTTTACCCAACTCTCCTTTTATTTGTATGATCTATTTTAAATATTATTATTATTAACGCTTATTTATAAGGCGCCACATGGTATCGGCGGCGCCATACAGAGGCAATGGCAAAGCCAATAGTTACATATACAATACAATAATATAATATAACATAATCATTAATAAATATCGTTTGATATATTAAAAGCAAATTAATATTTTAATATTTTCTCAGTGTTGGCTCAATATGATTTATACACGATTCAGAGGGATTGCATATACTGCACCAGCAGATCATTTTATTCCATTATTTATCTATTAAAACACTATTCATTAAGAAAATGTGTGGAATGTGGAAAGAAAAAAAGTAGAATTGTATCAAATAAATACAGGGGGAGAAAGAGGACTGTAGGTAGTATATGTATATGTAGTATATGTACTGTTTATGTATGTAGGACTGTATACATGTTAAAGCAAAGGTTACAAAAATATGAAAAACTATCTGCAAGACAATCTGTGTCTAGGGAGGAGGACAGAGCTACAGGTTCTCTGGAACATGCAGTGTCTGTTATGGGTATAAATTGTTAGAATCATTTTTGATTGGTTTAGCAAATTAAAGGGGGGGTTCAAATGCTATTTTTTATTTGCTTTATATAAGAACAACATTAGGCCTATGCATAAAGAGTTATAAGCCTGGGCAGTTTTATTAAGCTATAAGCACGGGTCTTGTAAGTATCAAAATCCTACTTTTGTAAGAATAAACTATTGCATCTACTAAATAACATCAATGAGAATCAGTCATTGGAAATACATGTGGTGTGATAATGACATATAACCTTTTTTGTTGTTTAATCAATTTTTGTTTTTCATTCATATAGTTTATCAATTATTTATTCTTCAAACATAATAAGACACAATAAAATGTTAAAATGTAAATTCTGCATTTTGTCTGTAGAAATGTTCCCAGGATAGATATTACAAGACTGGTATAACCATTTTAAGATTGTATACTTTAATGTTGCTGGCAATGCTGTTACCTGCCTGTGTACATCTATTTCATGGATCAAAAAGCCAGCAAATTACCACGGCTAATTTCAGGGTATTTGTATCATTTCCATTAACCAAATGTCTTCAAATGGACTTTCCAGGGGTCATGACTGGACATAGCAAAACAAAGCTTTACTGGTCTTTGCACAATTCTCAATGAGATGGCTGTTTTACAGGCTCTCTTTATAATTTCCAAAATGTAAAAGCTAAAGTTCTATCTGTGCATGCACTTTATGACTCATTTCAAATGACTTGCTCTACATTTTAAGCAACAGAAATGGATGACACAGTGGAAAATAGCAATATCATATAATGACTGTGGGGTCCATTTCAAAACACAGAAGAGCCAAAAGGCCAGAGAAAACTGCAATTTATTTTCCTGGAGAAAGCCTCTTATTACTCATTGAATAACATATTAAATTGTTTTCTATGAAGGAAAAAATCTTTTCACTATGTTCTGCCGTCTCTATCCACCTGCTAGGGCAGAAAGTCAGCTGTTAGTTTACAAAGCAATGAAACTCTAAATCATAATGCCCTCACTCCAAAAGATTCAGAGGTATCTGCAAGCACTGGGCCTCATTATTCTTAGCTCCTTGCACTTTCAACCGACAATGTGTTAGAAATCACTGAAGTAAGGAGTCCATAGGGGTAGAGAGAGAGAAGAATGCCTAAACTATAAATGGACTTGCAAACTGAACCCAGACCCTATGTTGGAATTGTCATTAGACTAACATACTGATGGGTCAAAATGCGCTGCAATTACTTAGTAAGGGCTCACATGCAAAATCCTCAAAAGTTCTGCAAAATAAAGACATCTGTTATAGGTTATAAATTTACAGTCACCTTCATATCTTCCATAATCCCTTCCCCAACCAAACTGCTTGAAGGTTGAGTCCTTCAAATAAGTATCTTACAATATGTGTACTTTGAAAAAATAAGGAAATTTAACGTTGGAATATTTATAAGACCAAACAGGAAAAACACTGCGTGTGCGCAATGAGTTACTGCTGGGAAATTTTAGATGCTTTGTCCCGATCAGTTAAAATATTTCCCTTCGTCCAATCGTCAATGGGGATTCCAGTGCACAAAATATATATTACATATAAGTGTGTGTGTTTGTTTTTTTATTTATTAAAAAAAATATATAAAAATAAATATATATATGATTTATGAATAGTTTTTATTTTATTTTTACATACATATGTATTCTTGAGGCCTACTTTTCTTTTTTATAATAACAGTTATTGGAATGGGGGGTTATGGGGGGACTGCAGGAATTTCTATAAGCCATCTTCATTCTTTAAAGTGTCTGAGCAAAATGAGGAATTTGCTTTGATAGTCTGTAAAGATTATGAAGTGCAGGCACGAATTCAGCAGAATGGCCGGCGGTGAGATGCGGACTTAGCATTGATCACCATAGAAACATTAGTTCCCCATGGCAATCCATGCTTTGTAAATCTGAGTCACTTTGAATTCATGCAATAAAGGCCGTTTGCACATGAAAATGCCTATTATGACTAGAGATGTTCACTGACGCCCATGTTTTGGTTTTGGTTTTGGATCTGTATTAACTTCGTGTTTTGGTTTTGGTTTTGCCCCCACATGTTTTAATTTTGGATCTGTATTTTTTTGCAAAAATTGCTACAAAATGCTAAGATTGCATAATTTGGCTCTTTATAGTTCCTATATTATTATTAACCCTATAAACAATAATTTCCAGTTATTTCTAGTTAATTTTGAGTACCTCACAAGTAACAATATTATTTTTGACTTCCGGTTCTGGCGCTGATGCTGCTAGCCGCGCCGTAGGAGCTCCATGCCAACCGCAGCAGAATCTCAGTTTAAAAGCCGCCTATGGACCGGAAAACACAGCTGACCCACTTTAAAATAAATATAAGAATCTCCCCACCTCCTTATAAAATGGTATTTGCCCGCCCACAGGCTGGCCAAACAGCAGAAATCCCAGCAAGAGGAAGAGCAGAATCTAAAATGGTGGACCCTGCCTGCTCTCCTGCAGCATCTGGGCAGCAAATTGGACACCTCTCCCTCACCACCAGAGCTCTCTCCTACCTCCAGTCCTGACAAAAGGGACAGTATCCTGTCATATGCAGATATAGTTAAAGCAATACAGGAAACAATGGCTCCCTTGATGCAAAAACAAGCTGACTCCTTTGCTCAAGCGCTACAAGAACTTAAAGAGCAGCTTTCCCAGACACAGCAGAGAGTTGCTGCTGCAGAACACCTGGTTGGTGAATCTTTTCAAGATGTATGTACTCTAAAGGAATCAACAGTCCAATTACAAAAAACACAACTTCAAATGTGGATCAAAATAGATGATCTCGAGAACATATCCCGATGGAACAATTTGAGAATAATCAGTTTACCAGAAGCACTTAAGGGCAATGATTTATTTCATTTTCTACACATCACACTCCCAAATCTCTTAAAAGTAACAGAGGAATGCAAAGATTTGGCTATTGAAAGAGCACACTGCGTAGGAAACCTCAGACCGGAAGGGGCGAATAGACCAAGAGTAGTCATCTTCAGATGCCTGAACTACGTGCACAAAGAAATGATCTGGAATTCTTCTAGGAAAATTGACTAGCTATCGTGGGAAGGCCATTGTCTCAGAATCTTTCAAGATTATTCAGCGGAAGTGACCAGAGCTTGCAAGACCTTTTCACCGCTTTGTTCCCAACTAGTAAAGGAGGGTTGCAAGTTTGCGCTCCTCTTTCCAGCTCATTTACGACTGGTTGAAGGGAAATCTTTTAAAGATTTTATGACTCCTTCGGATGCTCAGGCCTATCTCCAGGAAGTTCTGGAAGAGTCAAGGTTTCCTATTAAAGACTAAGCCACCATGGGTCTACAAAAAGAGCTTCAGGTCGTATGAAGAACATTAATAATTGAAAGTTATTATACTTAAGGTTTAGAGATGTTATACATTTGAGTTCTTTATATCACAATTTATAATTGTTGGTAAATAATAATCTATTGCGTTTAGATGAAGCTAAGAGAGGAGAAGGAAAAGGGAGGGGAGGGAAGAACAGAAAAAAAAATGGGAAAAGGTGACTGTTAAGTATCTTCATTTAAGTTATACGGTTTATAGTCTGTTAGGTGTTCTATGATACCTTTGCAACATTTCCTGCTGCGGACGGGGAGGGGTATTTGTGCATTGGAAAATGCTCATGTTAACTAAGTTCAGGTACCTTCCGTACGATGCGGAAGTTGAGTTAGGTTTCGATAAAGCCTGGTCTTGTTTAATTTTTGTTTGGTTATGTTTTTTTCTAGTTCTGTGTTCCCTAAATGTACCATTAGCCTTATCTTTAAGTGAGCTATATTTATTAGACCAAGGTAAAATATTAATATTAAATTAAAGCTTTTTCCACCAAATGAGAGGTTTTTTATTTTTTCACACGATGCAAGATTTTTTTACTACGCGGTGATATGCACGTCAATCCGTGTCTTTTTTTTACAACTAATAATTTTTTTTTTTTTGGAGGGGGGTTATTTTGTTTTTACTAACAGAAAATAATGTTATTTGGTCAAATAAATATTTTTTTAAGTTAATTATACTTTATAAGTTAATGTTTTAATTGTTTATTTTTATTTTTTTTATTTTTGGTGGGGTTAGGTTTTTCTTTTTTTTTTTTTACAAATGTCCCTAAAATGGGCAGGAGTATAAGTTCCAAATAAAATGGGAGCCACAGCCCACAGCCCTAAACAGCCCACAGACCTAAACAGCCCACAGCCCTAAACAGCGTATAGTCCCACTTTCTACTTTGTCACACACACACTGCTTTGACAGCGCCAAACGCGAAATGGCATTTGGCACGGTGGGGAGGAGTTTATATAGGGCGCATTCGTGAGACGTGATGATGACACAAAATGTAATCGTCACGCCATCGGATCTCACGGGTTCGGCAAAACCGCGTGACGATGACGTTTTGTGTCATCGTCGCGTCCGACAGATAGAATGAGTACCGAGCTGGCTCGGTACTCGTATTAGCGATGTTCAGGGGGGGGGCACGGGTTCAAAGAAACCGAGCCTGAGCACCCCTACTTTTCATCTATGAGGA
>WWET01000239.1:733512-760202 GCA_011038615.1 Limnodynastes dumerilii | reverse complement strand
CATTTTTTATGTATTATTCCTACAATTTCTTCCTCTCTAGTATACACTGAAGAAAAGAAAGTGTTTAATACCTCTGCTTTTTCCTTTTCCTCATTTATCAATCCACCCATCTCACTTTTTAGGGGTCCTATATTGTCTTTTTTGATCCTTTTGCCATTTATATATAAATATATATATATTATATACATAGTCTCTATTATTGCTAATCTGATTTTCTTTTTGCATTTCTTATTACATTCCTTATAGATGTGGAAGGACTCCTCAGTTCCTTCAGATTTAAACAATTTAAATGCATGCTTCTTTTTTTTCATTTAATCCCTAACCTTTTTATTTAGCCACATTGGTTTAGACTTGATTCTTTTATGTTTGCTTTCTATAGGAATGAATTTATGTGTATATGTTTCTAACATTTTAAAGAAAGCCCACCTTTCTTCTGTATTTTTTCCTTCCAAAACTGCATCCCAGTCTATTTTATAGACTCCTTTAGCATATTAAAATTAGATTTTCTAAAATTTAAAGTCCTAGTTAATCCCTTATACGGTTATCCTGTTTCCTCCAAAGACTTTCTACTTTTTCTATACCCACAAAACTTTTGATAGATGTTACTGAACATTGGTGTTCAGCCTTAAAGTGTGCTGGTATGGAAGGGGTTTCCATCCCTTTTCTTATATTTCTCAAGTGTTCAGACCACCTTGTTTTGAGGGTCCTGGAGGTTTTTCCCACATACTGTTTATTACACTCAAATTCAAAGAGGTATACTGCATTTGAAGTGTTGCCGGTAAGGAATTGTTGAATTTTAAGTCTCTTTACTAGAATTTGATTTAAAACTTTTAATTTTGCTTGTTGTATTTTTGCAGGTTTTGCACATCACACACATCCCGAATCTATAAAAGCCCTTTGATATGATTGTGCTCTGTATGGAAGTTCCTTTTTTAAATTCACTCCTAGTAAGTATATTGCCCAAATTCTCAGCTTTCTTATACCCCGTTCAGATTACCATGAAAAAGCCGGGGTTTTCATGAAATTGCCGGCTTTCATGAAAACCCCGGCTTTTTCTGGCAATGTGAACGGTGAAGCCGGGTCTCTTTAGCCGGGTCTCAGACCCGGCTAAAAAGAAGGGTTTTTGCCGGCTTTTTTAAAAGCCGGCTTCACCCGTTCACACTGCGGTGAAAAGCCGGCTATTTAAATAGCTGCCGGCTTGTAAAAAAAAAAAAAAAAGCAAGAAAAAAAAAAAGCCGGTGTTTTCAGCGCAGTCTGAACGCACCAGGCTACAATTTTCAAAATTTTGCCCACTGCCTAAAAAGCTGGCTTTTTAGGCAGTGGTAATCTGAACACGGTATTACAGAGGCTCCACAACGGATCCTCTGTAACTCACTGTAACATTACTAATCAAGTGCCTAAGATTACAGGCAGTGACCTGAGGCTGGGGCCCCTCTAAACCAAGAGGCCCGTCACAACTGTCCCCCTAGTCCCCCCCTGTCAGTGGCGGAGGTGCGGCGGAGGGATATCGCTCATTGCGAAAGTGAATGGGTAAAGTATGCTGAACGGCATACTCACCCATCCATTAAAAAAAGTAGATCGTGATAAGTATAGGCAAAAGGGACATCCGAAAAGGTATCGAAATTCAGAGTTTCTTTTTGGGTAGTGTAACCGTATTTATATTATGTATCATACAAATATCAGGCTATAAATCACCATGGCTGGGCCTGTTTCAAATGCCAATGCCAATATATATATATGATTAGAGATATCTTTCAAAGTAAACAAAAGGGCACTTGTGAGGTTGGGTATGGCAGTGGCAATTGATGCTGTAATCTAGAGATTCCCTATAGCGAAAGCTTTATTCCGGGTAAAAAATGTACATCAGAATTGCCCAATAGGTCTAAAAAAAGTAGTCCTGTAATGTTAAGTGTAACTTTCCACCCTGGGACTGCCCAAAATGATACACATGGCCGACACTTGTATAATCAAAAAGGCCAGAGATTCCTCCGATCCCTCCGATCTTAGTTGCAATAGCAAGCAAGTACTTATCTAAACGGCTGATAGATAGTGCTGTTAATTTTTAATTTATGTGAGAGTTGCAGGTTAAGTGATACTGACCATTGCCGTGTGCAGAATAATAGGAGACTGAATAGGAAACAACGATTTTATCATTGTTTTAAATAGTTGGAAAAAAAATGCTAGTTTCATATAATTTTAGTAAGGGGTCAATTAGAGGAGTTCGCTGATATTATGGATTCTGCTGTTTTTCTTTTCCACTAGTAGTTAAATATTATCAGGTCCCAGCGGCACCATGTGCACCTTGTATTTTTGGGTGAAGTCCCCCTTTTGATTAGACAAGTGCTTGCCTCTACAATGGTGCAGGTACTACCTGCTTTATAGATATATGCATATGCAGGAGATGTGAAATAAGTGCTGGCTACTTCTCCGTAGTGCTACTTGCAGTTTTAATGGAACAATATCTTTTATTTAATAAATTTAAATCTTAATAGCTTTTAATATCTAAATTTTGACACAATACATCCATTTTATTCAGAGTGAGGCCATGAATGAGCGCATTAACCACTGATTCCTGTCTATTGCTGGATTTTGAGCGTGTCCCTATGGGAAATCTTAAGTTTTAGGCTACCTCCTCTTTGCGTGTTTGTGGCATCTAGAATTTAATATCCCCTAAAGAGTTTTTATAATATGAATATATATGATATGCATGATTAATGCCCAGTTTAAACTAAGACTTAAACTAATTAAATAGACAGGGGAAGGTGGCTCCCAGTGGCAAACATTTATAAAAATAATTACCGGTACCTTGGAAATTCTATCCTTGGAAGAAACGTGTTTTCTGACTGAACATTATGAAATGTGCAAGCAGATTAAACGTCTATTCTTTTAATGGATTTGTACATTCGTTATTATACATTTATGACTAATGACCTGATCTTGACTTCTGAAAAGTTACGATTGTTAAAAGACCACTAGTGGCCTTCCATGCGCTCATACGGAAGTTTGAAACTACACTAGTGTTGCATTTGGACCCCCAAACACAGCACCAGTGAAAATTTGGATCTGAACCTAAGTTTATAGTCAGAAAGATCATTTCCCATATCCATGTCACAGGTCTAAAATGAGAATTATTATGTATATTGCCTATGTTCTCTTGTTGGTAATTGCTAATTACTTTGGGAGCCTGACCTCAATACATAAAACTTGCAACACAATTAGGGACACAAATGGACTGTGAGCATAACCCAATATATAGTAGCTATGGACCGGATCCTGACCCACGTACACATTCTGTACATGCGGGGGTCTGGCAGTATGCATGAGAGAGGGGAGTGAACCCTTTGTTACCTGCGGTGATTATAGAAAGGGAGTCTTAGGGTTAGGATGTGGGGAGGAGATGCAGCATAGAAAGGGAGTCTTAGGGTTAAGCTGCATCAAGGGGATGCAGTATAGAAGGGAAGTCTTAGGGTTGGAGGACATGGAACATACAAGGGAAAAGTTAGGGTTAGGCTGTGGAGAAGGGAGGGTTAGGATAAGGATTGGATTTGGGGAAATACTCACCAGTCAGCACTGGGGATTCCTCCTGGGGAATTTTGCATAACTCAGGAAAGGAACAGTCGTCCCTAATTGGAACACACATTGTGAAAACCTCTGTAGAAACCGTTTAAACTTTGGATAAATATTTTTCTAAAACAATTGCTTAAAGAACAACATGGTTGTGAGTACTTTTTCAAACACTGCCAATCCTAACTGTCAAAAATAGACAATACACTGGTGATTCCTTCATTGATTGTGTTTCATTGCTTTGTATATTGCCTCTGTTAGTGACTCTCCAAGTGGCAGTAGAGTATTAGAGTAGAGTAGAGTAGAGTAGAGTAGTAGAATAGTGTCATAGAATAGTTGATATTGAGTTCTCACCACTAATAACCATAGATACCTTTCTCTAATTTGATATAGATCCCATTGGAAAATAGTCGTTTTTGGAATCTTTTTTTTATGTATGTATTTATCAGTTTAAGTCAGAGAGAACAGAGGCACTCATATCAAGCTCCCTAATTTATTTATATTTGATATCTGTTTCTTGTGACACTGGTAATGTGTTTGGGGTAATCCGTAAAATGGAAAGAAAGTAATAATTTAGTATTTGGAACGTTAAGTTGTAATTCAGGTGCAACATTGATCTGATTAGGGATTAATTAATCATCACAATTAATTTATAAAGGAAAATGTGATTGTTTTCAATGTAAAACATAAAACTAAATCTCTGTTTAAATTCATACTTCATACCAAGATTTGAATGTGTAACTAAAAAAGCATCAAAACAATTGACAAACAATTATTTAAAAAAAACAGAGAAAACGAGTCCACTGTTGAGGAAAGATAGAACAGCAAACAATTATTGTGCCTCAAAACCAAATAAAATAGAAAACACCATGGAACAGAACGATAAAGAAATGCAGAATGCAAAAGATCAATTCAAATAGTTTTACTTGAAGGAAGTGTTTTTTAGAAAAATAGAAATTGTAGAAAAAGTGGCATTGATTTTGAGCTAGGGGCTACAGTAAAAACAGAATCCGCACCCTGGCAAAACCATGTTAAACTAAGGGGGAGGCCAATGTATATGTGCACATTGAGTTGAGAAGGGGTTTTGAGTTTGCAGCGTAAAAATTCTGTTTGTATTAAATGACATTAATTTATGTTATGTGTGTATGCTATAAGCCAAAGTTAAATATTTTCATAGCATGCAAAGAAATAAAATTCATTTGTATTACTCACATTGCAACATGGTTTTTCAAACTGTGCCAAGTGGCACTTTTTGGTAACCATTGGTAAATGTTCCTGATGTGTATGCCTTATATTGTTTCAGGCTCTCTGTTTTCCCTTCTTATTTAATAGGTGATGTTGGGGCTGTCACAAGGAACCAGCTCCGGCTTCTTAAGTGCGGACCTTTAAGAAATTATCTACTACGCATGCGTAATAGGTCATTTTCACAATCTACGTACTACTTAGGTACGTAGGGTCATATTCAGAAATCCGTCCGAGAAAAGTATGCAATTATATGCACGGATGTAGCAAGGCAACACCCCTGACACTCCCCTCACACGGACGGGTTTTCTGTGACTCACGATTGCCTCGACCAGCCTTATCTTTACATGGACATTTCCGTGTGTTGAGTAGTTCCTTACGTGCGTATCTATCTTACCGCGCCCACACTCCTTCATTAAAATGCCTTCCCCCGCTTATTTTTATTTAAATTCTCACGTTCATATTTTTACGTGGGAGATCCATCCGTATTTACCCACATGCGATTCACAAGTCCGTCCGTGAGGCACTTCTGCACATATAGTCTACGTGAACTACGTCAATAAAGTTACTACGCATGCGCAGTTGAAATGTACCTAAAAATACGCATGGAAATGGGAGTGAAAACGGGTCTCTGAATACAGTCCATATATTGAATACATGCAGTCTTTAAAGACCGCACATACTAGGTTAGGTAGAAGGAGGCGTGCCAAGGCCGCCTCGGGGAAGATTTAGGAAGAAGTGGGTGGTGGGGGGGAGGTAGATTAGCTGGGAAGGGGGGGAGCCATTCTCCATGTGCATATTTTCCTACTTAAGAAGAAAAATACACACGGTTACTTAAGGAAGCCCTATGGCACTCTTAAGTGCCATAAGGATCCTAAAATCGGGAGCGGGTTGAGAGGCAAGACGGGTGAGTTATACGCCGAACTCATTCTTAACTGTGCATCAGGTCCAAGGTTCCTATATAAACTGGAGCACAATAAAAAGTACATATTTGGTATTGGTGGGAGTCACTGCCGCAAAATGGTTCTTTTGGAAGTAGAGCCAATCGGCGTACTTACCCATTCATTTTTCAGAAACGCTGCCACAGACCCATCACTCCCGCTGCACTGACTGGAGAGATGAGTAACATTCTCTGGGGCGTTTTAGGGTTAGGCTGTGAAGCAGGGAGGGTTAGGATTAAGGTAATGAGAGGGGAGGGTTACAGTAATGGAAAGGGGGTGTTAGAGTTAGGGTAATGGAAGGACAGTCCTAGGGTCAGGTTGTGGGTAGAGAAGTCTATGCAAACATGTGTATGTAATGATGTGACTCGTGTTGTCTTCAATCTTTTTTTATGAGAAATCATTTACAATAATGCTTAACTATGATTAAGATGCTGTGATTAAATAATAAAGTAATGATATTTTAACAGTATAGTGGCCTGTGTCCACTGTTTAATATTGGTACTTTAAGGGCTAGCTCTAAATGCTTTTGTGAGCTTTGTCCCTTGTATTTGTTTGAGTCTTAGGTTAGGCTGTGGGGAAGGCAGTCTTAGGGTCAGGCTGTAGGGATAGGAGTCTTATGGTCAAGCTGCAGGGAAGGGAGTCTAAGGGATTGGCTGTGGGGAAGGCAGTCTTAGGGTTAGGCTGCGGGGATGAGAGTCTTGGCGTCAGGCTGTGGAGTAGGGAGTATTAGGGTCAGTCGGCAGAGAAGAGAGTCTTAGGGTTAGGCTGCAGGAAATTGAGTCTTAAAGAAGGGCTGCAGAGATATAGTGGGCCGTATCCAGAGCTTCGGCCGCATTGCGATTGCGGCCGGAGTTTTCAGAAAAGTGCTACCGCGTAGTAATTTTGTAACGTAATCTACGTTACTTCTTGCAACGTAGATTGCGTATATGCAGTCTTTAAGACCGCGTATACTCAATCTACATTGCAAGAAGTAATCTACGTCACAAAATTACTGCGCATGCATAGTAGCACTTTTCTGAAAACTCCGGCCGCAATCGCAATGCGGTCGAAGCTCTGCATAAGGCCCAGTTTCATTATGCGATGATTGGTTTAGCTGCTATACCAAGGCATGTTTTGTACTTCTAGCCTTTCTGAAACTATCAAATATCTGGTCAATGCATATAAAGTAGTTGATGAGAACTGACATATATTCTAATGTTAAAACTGCTTTACTAGTCAGTTCTCTGGATTTTGGAAAGTTATTACCTTAATGCAGACAGCCATACTGCATAGAAATGAACATGTGCCTAAATGGCCTTGTTTTGGGGGAGAATTTTTTTAACCTCCTTAATCTTTTATTCTAAAATTGGTACTTACCACAAACATTTGTGTCTCCCAAAAGGGAGATATTAAGCATTAAGATAAACTTTATCATGGTAAAGGCTTAGCATAAACAAGGTAACTTTCTTCAAAATATATTGTAGGTGATTTGTAAAAAAAAGAAACAACAATAAACAAAAAGTAATTTAGCTCTCAGTGAGGATTCTAAAATAAAAGAGAAAAATAGTGATGGAAGTTAATGTAATTTTACAACTCAGTATGGTTTGGTCAATAGCTTTCTGTTCTCAGAACAATGCTTGATAAACAAAGTAAGATATAGGATAGCTTGTTATTATGGGGCAAGCCAGTATTTAGATTAATTCATAAAAAAAGAAAAGTTATTTGCTTTTATCAATAATTCACAAAGGGCCAGATCCAGGGCTACGATCACTAGTGTACTTACACTAGCCGAAGTCGTAAAACCGCTGTTTTGCATCTGCGCACGGCAGATGTTACGACCCAAAACTCTGAACGTACTTACGAGCCTACAGTCAACAACGTAACTATGGACAAAGGGGCGTGACAGCCATATGACACCCGTAATTACGCTTCGTAGGCGGGGTGAGGCATTTAAATCGTACAGTATGGGCACGCTTAGGCGCGTAAGTATGTGCAGCCATTATGGCCAACAGCAGTTACGCTTTGAAAAGTTAAGGTAGGGTTTGGAAAGTGTAAAACGGCACAAATACGTATGACCGAAGGGAGCGCATAGTAATTACGAAAGCAGAAATACGCTACGCGTTGAAATGTAATGGGAAAGTAGGTCTGGATCCGGCCCAAAGTCATTTTGCATTCATACCCTGTACGTTGACACTTGTATTAAGAAACCATATTACAAATACTAGGAAAACTATTGCCTTGTATATAATGAACTAAAATAATATGAAAAATAATTAAACCTGTAATGTTTTGTTAATCTGTACTATTGGCCCCTTTTATATTATATAGGCCTTAGATTTACCTATAATGTTAATCTATTAACCTCACAACTACCCCAGTAAACATGAAATATGTAGGCAAAACAAAACACCCTCTAAGGATCTGACTATTATTCAGACCTGTGACTACACCAGGATTGGTATCACCCAGTGCGGTAACTCATGGTCCCACTCTTTCTCACCATGTATCAATCTAACCCTCCACTCTCTTTCCTCTCCATGTCTATCTAATCATATCCAAAGTGTCTGGTCAAGCAATGTTCACTGTGTCTGCTACCAGGGCGCTATTGCGGGTAGCACAATTGGGTGTTACCCCTCTCACCCGGTCCTTCTACTGACACTACAGATTCAGTTATTCATGCATACATTAAAATCATTCCCACTTGCATGGATGGAGAGTGGAAGTCTGGATCAATATGCATTAAGATGGAAAGCCCATACTGAAGATTGACTAAGGGGATATGATGGACTGGACAAATGCACAGTGAAAAAAAGCATCCATAACTCCAACTGAAACACATTGAAGCTGTGAAAAATGTAATTGTTTGAGTCTGACTTTGTTTCCTTAGACACTTTTTGATGCCCATAATGTGATCCCATATTATTCCTCCTTTAAAGCCAACATTTGGCAGAATATTTTAATGATGTCACAGAACTTGGGCCAGCCACGCGCCAGGGTGCTTGGTCTAACTAGAGACTCTTGTGGTGAGGACAGATTTGAGCTGAAACCATAGGGAGCAATGGATTGAAGCCTGGAACCTGACAATGGAAACACAAACGACAGAACCCAGCAACCTGATATATAAGAGTATAGTTATATCTCCGACCGGAATGTTTATAGTGCATTTAAGAACAGGGACCTGAGATACAGGATAGCACACACTGAAACTAACTAGTGCCACATGGAAATCAGCACTTGTCAGAGGGTGCAGAAGAATGTGGACATGGTACTGCACACACATACACAAACATAGATGGAATAGCACATGGAGCTGTCGAATAGTCAACAAGACCCAAAGGGAGTGAGCAGTAACTTGAGGAACGATGGGAAGCCTTCTACACAACACATTTCACGAGCATGGCAGAAAGGGGAACGCTGGACTGGAAGGGATACAGAGGTAAGGCTGGATGTCACACAAAAGCAAAACAGAAAGAAACACTGGTGTTTCAAGGTAAGTGGTATTCAAATAAATAAATAAATAAACAGCAGCTGTGTGTGGGGAGAGACTTGCCTCCTCTCCCATACAAAAGTACAAGGAAAAGGGAAAACACTCAGCGCTAAAAATACTGATTTATGTCTATGTAGAATTGAACAGTAATGAAAAGTAATTATCCGAGCAGTGGATAATGTATAGCAATTTTATTATATAAACATTAAAACAACAAGCAATTAATAACAAGAGGTACGTGTAAACAAAATAACAATATTGATGCTGCACGAGTAGCTAATATTGATCCGTTCTCCAAAGCATTCAAGTATAGTTTAGGGCACTTGGTTATAAATTAAATGCAGATACACTGCTGCAAGTGTTTACGGAAAGAGTCCTTGATTAGCAGACTTTGACTTTAAACCAAATGATGATGTATCCGTGATAGTCAGCAATAGATGGTATAGAGGCTGATTTAATATACTTATTGAAAATGTGAAGGCTAAATTCCCTACATAGGGAGCTTGGATTAGCACTGAAGATGGTATAATGTCCATGAATAACAGCAAGCAATATATGGCTGACGGGAGAATGTATCATTTAGTTACTGCAGTTTAGAGGAGAGTCTGTAGCAAACAGTGTCCCAAATGTAGATCCACCGCACCGTATACTCACAACTCCTATCGACTAGTCAGGGTCCAGGGAAAAGACAAGCACACAGCTTGTTCCACGCGGCGATGGAATAGACAGTAGAGCGGAGGCCACCCGCTGAACATAGCAGTGTGTGGACCAAAGACCTGCTGAAAGTCGATGTGACTGGGAGGAAGCTGAACTCATGCAATCAATGTTGTGGGTGTTCCCGCTGATGCGTTTCGTCTCGGACTGAGACTTTCTCAAAGCGGTATAGAAGGGTAAGTAGATCAGCCTCTTTTTATCCAGAATGCCCAGGTGTTAGGTAATTAAATAACTATTTTAAAAGCTAATGCCTCAGTCTATTAAGAATAATAATAAATAAATGAATAAATAAATAAATATATGAATAAAAATAATAATAATAATAATAATAATAATAATAATAATAATACAAGAATACAATTCATTAAATTAATCCTAGCCCCAAAAAAAGATATAAATGTACAAAAAAATTATTATATAAAAAACACAAAATATTATTGCCCTTTTCCTTATCCTTTTTACTTTCTTAAGGCCAGGATAGTAAAAAATAACACAATATAAATATAATATATACTGCATATAGTATAAGAAATTCATGCTAGAATATACTTTTTTTTTTCTTTATAGTTGCAGCAATAACCAATCATAAATAGTTATTAAAATTAAATAAAGATTAAATAAAGACAATATTCTGTAAATTATTAGATAAAAAGAATAATTCATCTAGGTTGGACCAACTCCAGATAAAAAAATTGCCAAATATAATTGATTTGATTGACTCCTCGGATAATTAATTACCGGTGAATTCTCCATAGACATAAATCAGTATTTTTAGCACTTTTTTCCCTTTTCCTTGGATGTCACACAAGACTCATCTTCCTATCCCAACGCACTGCCTCCACCTCCCCTCTTTGTCAATCTCTACATTGGCTTCCTGTCCCTGTTAGAATTATCTTCAAGCTCCTCACCACAAGACTCTCTCCTCCTCCACTACTCCCTATCTCTCCTCCTTTATCTCCATCCACACTCCCTTCTGTCCCCTCCACTCTGCTGGTGACCGTCACCTCAACTCCAACCTGATAACTACCTCTCACTCCCGCATCCAAGACTTCTCCCAGGCCGCCCCTCTCCATTGGAACAACTTACCACATCCTATCAGGCAATCCAGCACCCTCCAAACCTTCAAACGCTCTCTCAAAACCCACTTCTTCAGACTAGCCTAACCTTCCTCTACCTAAGCTTACCTGTACCCCCCCATCTTCATCACTGTGTCTCCTGTTTACTTGCCCTCTTTCACTTAGCATGCTAGCTTATGTACAAGGTCACCTCCCTCCTCTCATCACCCCTCTACCTGGTCCTCATCACTTCCCACCTTTTTCTCTCTGTCTGTCTCTGTCCTTATTTATCTGCTTCTACACACATATTCAGCATCTCTATCTCCAATACATATTATTTCTCTTCTTATTCACCTGCTCTTACACACATATACAGCATCTTTTTTCCTTACATATTTTTTTTTGTACTGTATTTTAATTTTGCTTTGTCTGTGTATTGTGTTCCGTATTCATGTTTTTTTATACCCTCTGTTAATTATTGTATTGAATTGTATATGTAACTATTGTCTTTGCTATTGCCTTTGTACGGTGCTGTGGATACTGTGTGACACTGGAGACACTGCACTATGTGGAGATATGCCACCTGTTATATAAAGATAGTTAATCCCTGATTGGCCAGTGGCCGTTCTGCTTCGACTCTCAATTTGTTAGTGTTCTAGCTGCTAGGGCAGCATAGCCTAGCGAGCCTGGACTGAGAGAGGAGGCGGTGCCACAGGAAACAAAATTGTTTACATGCTGTCACAATCGTCACAACAGCATATAAGGAATGAGAGGGGATATGTTCTTGATTTTCCTCAATTTATTACGGTCTCTTTCTTACAAATATTTTTAATTGGAAGACATTACTATTTCATTTTCTCCCCCTCAGCCATAAACACCAATGTTAAGTTTTTCAATATGAATTTATTTTTTTTACAAATACTGCTGCTGGGATAATTAGACACAATTATTACTTAATTAATAGAGTTCTGCAGCCTTTAATTACAACAGCTTCAGGATATCCTGATCAAGTGCCTTACTGCCAGAAACATGTTAGTTCTGTGAGCTTGAATTTTAATTCTATAATAAATATTACATAGCAACATTGTGCAACACATTGTTTAAGGAGAACTACAGTGTATTGGTCATAAGATTTCTTAAAATAATTATCCTTTTTTCTAGAGCTGTGACAAGTATTGGCTATTAACATTGAGCCATTTCTCCAGAGAGAGTGTAACACTGGTGGACTTATTTAGTATTAATTATGCGAGCTGTGGTACCATTTGTTTGGATTTCTGCATTGGAAGCATGGCTGTCAATGCTTGTGGTCACAGATAGATAAAAAAAAATATATATGTCTCACAAATCTGACAAAGCCCTACACTATGTCTTGGATCAATGTATACACAACTTATCACTTACACAAGCGCTATCCAAAACATGGAGGAGGAAAAGTGGAGATGTTGCCCATAGCAACCAATCAGATTATAGCTGACATTTTCTAATAGGAAAGTTAGAGCTAGAATCTGATTGTTTGCTATGGGTAACATCTCTACTTTTAATTTCCTGCAGTTTAGTGAATAAAGTCCTAAGTGTCTTAGTGCTAATTGGATAATCCCCTAAAAATCATTATGGTATTATTTAGTAAATCTGGCCTCATGCGTTCTAAAATGGATGTGGGTGCCCGCTTCCAATGGCCCCATTTTGATAGGGCCATTCTTACCCAGTCAGATCTGAACTGGCTAGAATATCGATTGCTTATGTCTCGATGAGGCATTGCAATCGATCACAGTGCTCCAATATGTAATTGAAGAAACCTAGCCTTTCCTTAATTCTAACCCTAACATTCCCTATCCATTACCCTAACCCTAACTCCCCCTTATCCGCAGCCTGAACCTAATCCCCCTTACCTGCAGCCTGACCCTAACCCTCCCTTCTCTCTAGTCTGACCCTAAAACCCCCCTCCCCGCAGCCTGACCTTAACCTTCCCCTTCTATAGCCCTAACCCTAACCCTCCCTTCCCTAGAGAGGTTACTCACCTCTCCAGAGCTTTCAGCAGCAGTGGGTCTGCGGTAAAAATGAATGGCAGAGTATGCCGATCGGTATGCCGATAGTTAAGCAAAACCTGGAGTCTTGAAGATTTTTTATTTCTGTGTTATCATATGTCCCAATACATCAAAAGCATAATGTATTTGAAAGTTTCTAATTATCATCAAAGGCCCCTCCTCATAGCATTGTATAGGACTATTATTACCTACATATAATTACCTACAAAGTCTAGAAATAGTACACTATATTCTGGCTTTTTAGTAGAGATGAGCGTCATCCCCAGTGTTTAAGTTTTGGTTTTAATTTATCAGAGGTTTTGGCTTTGGTTTTAGATCTATATTTTTTTTTATTAAAATCAACAGCCTTATTAACATAAAAAACATTTAATTCCAGTCATTCCCAGTCAAATTTGACCACCTCAAGCCCACAATAATATATATATATATAATTTTATAATATTTAGTATTGTTGAAAGTTTGCAGTATGTAAATTACGCTGCAGAGCAGCAACACAAATACTGGGCAATGTAAAATAATATAGCACATCTATGAAACATAGTGTGGCACAGCAGTGCCTTTATGTTGCACATGTTGTTTATATATTCAAGCACAACAGTGACAGAGACTGTGGCTGAATTTCTTGGTTTATTCAGGCCCCAACATAAAAATGAATGAATGAATGAATGAATAAATAAAAATTGAAAAACATATATTTTTATTTAAGAAGAAGCTATATTCCATTTTGAAGATGGATTGGGTGGAAACTCTTTTGGAGAAAGAAAAGAGAACTAAAGGTTTCTTTGAAGTATGGGAAGCTTACAATGCTACTTTGCCATATCCTCTTAAAAGTTAAGACTCTACCCCGAACCCCCATAGCAGCAGTGGCAGTAGCAGCCCTTTTGCTTGTGGATTCATTAAGGGAGTAAGCTTGCTCTAGAAAAATTAAACTAATCGCTATGAGGATGCTGATGATCAGTGGAGATTGATTGTGCTTGAATCTCTCCTTGGTCTTGGCAGCTACTGCTGAACTACTTGTTGTGACATTTGATTTTACAAATTTGGATAAGCAAGTTGCATGACCAGCTACAAATGATGTAACTTAGAGGAAGTGCCTAGATTTCTAATGTCCTTGCCTCTACCTATTTTGGCACTACATAGGGCACTTGACAACTGTTTTGAAAATGACTTTGTTTGACAAAAACCACAAATAACCTACACATTATCAACTTGTAGTTCTGCAACATCATCATCATTATCATCATCGTTAGTATTCATTTTGGGCAGGATTTGTCTACTTTTGAGGTTACATAAAATACATGCCTGTGTTTGTCAATTGCTTTTGCACTGGAGATTAATAGTACTAGCAGGAACAGAGTACATGATTATAAGCCATGGTCTGAGCCGTTCCTTGCCACTGCTGTGGTGTATGGTATGTTGACAATGTGCACACTAACTTTTCCAGTCATAATTTATACTAAGGTTTTAGTGGTGGTGGATACAAATTTTTTTTTGGGTGTTCCCTTCTTCTAATCCCTGAGCTACTTTTATTACTACATTTATTACTACATGTTGGAGATTATATTTGTCATGCAGTACCAGCACTAGTACTGGGAATCTCCTGTTCTGTATACAGCACCATTATGGGTTTAATTTATTGACACATATAAATCACAAAACAGAAAGACCCTATGCAGACGGCTACAGATAGATATAGTGTTTGTGTATGTGTGACAGCATGTGACACTATTAGTGACTGGCTAGAAACAATTTTAAGCAGGATATTAAATAAATAGAATAATAATGATGATATGCCTTGTACAATGTAATGTACACTGACTATACACAGTGATAGGATTCTTTTTATTTGCAGCGCACTGGCACAGCATTGGGGGTAAAAATAGCCCACAGCTACATAAACCTGTTTTTAGCATCATGGGAGGAGGTGGTTTTAAGTGATCATATCTGGAAACCTAACTTACGGAATTATTTTAGATATATAGATGACATACTTTTTATTTGTGAGGGGCCTAGAAGTGGTTTAGATGATTTCTGTACCTATTTAAAACACAATAAAAACATATACACCTTACATTTGACATTAGCGAAGAAAAGTCTAACTTTCTAAACTTAACCCTCTTTGTCAACAATGGCAGTTTAAAAGTAAAAAACTTTACCAAACCTATGGACTCAAACTCCTACATAAATAAGGACAGCTGCCACCACAGTAAGTGGTTGGATAACATTCCAAAAGGACAATTCCAAAGGTTAAGACACAATTGTACTGAAATAAGTAATTATTAGAAATGAAAAAGATGTTTGTCATGAAAGGGTATGAAGAAAGTGTGTTGGATAAATTAACTCAGGATGTTAGATCCATAGATAGGAATACACTTTTACCAACAAAGGAGAAACAAAAAAAACCTCAAAGGATGAACACCCCACAAATACCATTCATTACTCAGTTTAATTCAAACATAAAGCAGTTGAAAAAAATCATTTAGAAAAACTGGTATATCTTCACAGAAGACCCTGGGCCATATTCACAGATCCATTTTTGTGCGGCGTTCTGTGCGTATTTTTCTGTTTGGAGTAACTGCGCATGCGTAGTAACTTTACACAATTTACGTTGAATTTAAGCATGGAAGTCCATTAGGCACGTACTTCAGAATCGCACTTGGAGACATACGTACAGAGAGGTGTGATTGAAATCTATATGGACAAAGATACGTGTAAGTGGGTGGGGGGGAGCCACTTAAATGACCAGTTGAGGGTGTGGTTAGCTACATATGCACGTACGTAAGTATTATACGCACGTAACTGCAAACGTAAAGATAAAGGTGCTCTATGGTGGCGGAAGTCTCCGTAAAGCTGTCCGTGTGAGGGGAGTGTCATGGGTGGTGGCTTGCAACGTACGTGCGTATAATTGCGTATCTAGAACTTACAGTCCGGTGAATACGGCCCCCTATCTTGAAGTCCAATATTCCTCCTGCCCTGAAATTTGAATACACCAGAGCTTAGGATCCAACCTTACCCATAGTGCTTACTGAAAAATAGAGAAAAATCCCACTATCCTGTCTTAAGGTTTCTACAGCTGTGGGACGTGCCAGATATGCCGCACACATAAGACACAAAAAAAAGGTCACTGAATTTATATCCACTGCTAATAAAATAATGTTCACTACAGATCAGTTCATAACATGCAACCCTAAAAATGTCATCTAGAGCGCAAGTGTGGCCTACAATATGTAGGCAGAACTAGCCGCCCTTTGAAAATAAGATGGGCAGAGCATGTTAACAATATAAAAAAGGTTTACTTAAACACAGCATGTCGGCTCATTTCAAAGAAAAACATGTTTGTTCACATTCATCTATCTCTAAAGCCATAGGCATAGATAAGATCGCCACTAAATGGAGAGAAGCTAATACTCAAGAGATACTTGCCAGAAATGAAATGCGGTGGATTTTTTATTTGCCCACTATGCGCCCTAAGGGGTTAAACAGTGACTTTGAGATTAAATGTTTTTTATAAATCCATGTTTTTATTTTGGTGTCTGTGTTATAAAAGTGATTTTGGATAAAGACAATGTATTCATGTGAAATATATAAATATTATGTATCATTGTATAATTAATTAGAGATTTGGGGCCATATTCAGAGATCCGTCTGGCGAGCTTACACTCACCATAAAATCCAGTCACTCCCCTTGGTTTCTCCGGGTGGACGTAAAGTTAGACCTGCATTGACTTGCCCTAACTAACCGCACTCACTTCCAACCTTATGTGTCTTAGTTGCGTATATTTCCGGCCCTAAATCTGTAAGTGCGCCCACTTTCAATCATTTAAATGCCTCCCCCTGCCCATTTCTATGCTAATCCTTAGGTGCGCATATTTCCGTTGGACTTAGGTGCGGATTTGTCTTCGCCCGATTCACAACTCCATCCCTTAGGCATTTCCGCTCTTACCCTCTATGTTGACGGCGTATAAAAGTTACTAAGCATGCACAGTTGATTCAAAATTGATCCGATCCTAAAAATATGCACGGAACTTTAGTTAAAAACGTATCTCTGAATACGGCCCTTAAATACTAATGCATTGTGTAGTTTTAGTAAAGGACCCAAAGGTGGAGCTTTTGGGGCTGATTCAGAGATGCGATTGCGAAAAGATCGCAAATATACGCACCTTAGCTAAGATCTTAGCAGGTTCCAGCCCCCTGCAAAACCAGACACTCCCCTTGCAAACAGCGGTGGATCTTAAACTTAGACCACCATTGAATTGCCTTAACTATACGCTGTCATTTGGGATCTTAACTGACGTGGGAGCGTTCATTTAAGATCCTAAGTGTCAGCCCGCGCCCACTTTCCCTCATTTCCCTGCCTCCCCCCGCCCATTTCCATGCAAATCCTTAAGATCTTAAAGATTCGCGGCACTTAAGATCTTAAGTGCTTGCGTGCGATTCAAAGGTACGCTCTTAGCGAACTTACGCTCCTAACCGCTACGTTAACGGCGTTGCACTATTACTACGCATGCGCAGTTTTGCGAATTTTCTAGGATCTTAAATATACGCACCTAAGTGCCGTGGAAATCGCATCTCTGAATCAGCCCCTTTATTCCTAAAACAGAGACATTTCCAACATCTGGCCAGCAGGAAGGAATTCCAAAGTTTTTCAAATTCTCATTGACAAAGACATTCCTGAACAAAATCAAACATTACTTTATTTGGAAAGAAAGGCTGTTGGAAATCTTACCATATAAAATTCAAGGACTGTGGAACGCCTATTTTACAGACTCAACCAATTATTATATGACCTGTGGATTGTAGTTCAGCCTACTTTAGATTGCCTTTAAGTGTGAAGGATTGTGAATGGGAGAGACACATATTTCCAAGAGAAATTTGGGTAATAACGTTATCACACTGCTTGCATTTGTTTTTGTAAATTAACCTTTTTTATATATACTCAAAGTAATTTTGCTTTCTTCAGTGTATTGATGTTTTTATATGGGACTTATTGCACTTTAAATTTTAATGCCATCCCCCTTTCTATCTTTCACCCAATAAATGAATTTTAAAATGTATTGCTTTTCTATTTAAGAAAATATTAGTGTCATTATATGCATTGCATTGAGATGGGCCGCTAAAAACGCATTGGTATTGCTATTTATTATACTGTTGTCCGCCGTGTTATATCATCCAGCGTTGAGGTACCAGAAGTGTAAAGGACCGGGACTTGTGTCTCAGTAATAAGCGCACATAGACATTTCCATTGTGAATGTCCCTGTTCATTGTGAGTATATTTGTATTTGAATTTGTGCTTACACTCAGCGCTATTACTTTTGTGTGCTGTTTACTTGTTTACTTGTACAATGTATTCTATTGTACACTGTGTACACAGTCTACCATCTTTTAAAATGTGCACTGTGCACTGTGTAGTGCATGTATTTAATTTATTAAATAAAAAAAAGCCTCAAGAAGGGCTGCTGGTTTCTATTTTTTATACTCGAGCAGGTTAATGATACTATCCCACGCAAATGGATAGTAGTAGTGGGCCGTATTCAGAGATCCGTTTTAGCGGCGACTTACGTGCGCATTTTTAGGTATGTTTCAACTGCGCATGCGTAGTAAATTTTTGTGCGCAGTTCACGTAGACTTTCCGCGTGGATGTTCATTACGGACGGACGGAAATGCAATGCGGGCGGACTTGTCACGCGGGCGTAGCTAGATACGTGCGGAAGTCGAGCGGAAAAATACGCACCTAGGAATTTAAATATAAATGGGCGGGGGGGGCATTTAAATGAAGGAAAGTGGGCGCGATTACAAAAATACGCCCGCACGTAAGACAAATATGCGCGGAAGTGGTGACGGAAAGTTAATGCTAGTATATGGAGGCGGAAGTCTCCATGACCTAGGTCTAGAGTGGGGGAGTGTCAGGGGTTTGGCATGCTCCGTAGGTGCGTATATTTGCGCTCCGATTGCAGCACGGAAGTCTGAATACGGTCCAGTATCACTAGCTCAGCCTTTATCTGGATAGTATGTATCGCAGACAGCACATCTACAGACAAATGTTCCCCTCCACTCTCCTATCTAAACTGGCTCCAAAATCACAAGGCAGTGTCTTATAAAGCCTCCAAAACACGTGGGAGCAGTGCTCCTCAGCTCCCCAATCACAAAATGGCTGCTACATTATGAGAAATCTTTGGATTCTGCAGAATCCAACACCACAAGATCTGACATTTCTGGTAAAATGGCTAGTTTTCAAATCTGAATCTGAATTTGGCGGGACCAACAGAAACATGTTCTATTTGGATCTCCCAAATTCATATCTTTGATATTGAAATAGATCCGAACCGCTGAGCTCTACTTTTTGGTTACAATTATTTTGGCAAATAGGCCCCTTGCATTTGGAGTAATTAATAATTTGCTGTGGGGAGGTTCTGCACTACTTCCAACTTAGCTGCATATACAACACTGGGGACCATGTTTATGAATACATGCAACATTACTTAGGAACACTCTAAATGGTCCAAACACAACGGCAGATAATGGTGGTTTCTTGTTAGGCCACTGATTGGTTCTCCTTGTATCTGATAGTAGTCGTCTATTTAACTTTTATTATATTTCTAGTGAGTCAGACTGAATTTTATGAGAAGAAAATGCCACAACCTTTGCATAATTACTTCAGAATATTTATTAAGTACAATATATGCAGCACGATGTTAACTCGAAAGTAAAATTGTCTTTCCCACCTAAGGTTTCCCAGCAGTACAGTATATGCACCCTGACACAATATATTAATACATTTTGCCCTCAAAATACTACTGTTTTCACATTCTGAAGTTTACAAAGGTAACATAAATAAATCTCCTTAAAGGATATCTACTCCAAATCCAATTACCATGGAGGATTCGGTGGTAGTATGTCATCCTTACCAGCAGAATTTGTGTTTTTAACTCGTCTGAGAGTAAATAGATGCAAGGTAACACTTCCTTCATTCATAAGTCTGGAGGTGCTTTGATCCTTAATACATCACACTGCAACTCTGCACAGACAGAGTTTTATTTGTCTTTATAACAACTTTGCTCTGCTGAACATCTTGATTAATGCTGACGCCACAGAATATATGACAGTGTCTATCTAAAGATGTGTAAAGTAAGTTCTTAGACATAATTGCCACAAAACTGAGAAGCCTTGTATGTGGCTGGTGACTTATCATATAATTGGATACATATATAATTGTGTTTTGTTTTATTTAAAGTAATGATGAATATTTTATAGAAAATGAATTCTATTTTATGCTATTTATTTTGTATCTATACATATATGTATTAGCTAATTTAAATCTTTTTTCTGCTTCCATGAATACATATCTAATTATCTGCACAGTACATACTCATTGCCCCACTAACTATAGAACTAAATATAAACTGGGATACACTTTACTCATGGGTTACTGTGTAAATGCTTCTGACTGAAGTTTTGATTTGTATAATGTCAAGACCTCTACAAACTCATGTTCCATTTAGCTCATTTAGCATAACCTTAACACATTCATTTTGACACTGACACATTCTTTAATAACCATCAGATTCATATTGTATTTAAAATCCGAAAACTAGAAAAAAAACAATGATTTCCAGTTTCCAGGCACAAGGAGATCCCGATATGACCTCACATACAGCAGCTTTTCTGATCACTTGAGATGAGAGAATACAAGGTTGGAGAGCAATCAGAACTTGAAACTGACGTCTTTGTGTTTTTCTAGCTGCTACACAAACCATTTGGAGATCTATGAGTGGTATAAACACCTGTGTCTTAAATGAATCTTGTTTGTGTGAGAACAGTATCTTCCTCGCCTCCACCATTGTAACAGCAATTGTGTGGGTGAAAGTGTCTGTATTGTTTTAATTTTGGCAAAACACTTATAGCTTGCATTTTACATTGCTCAAAGTAATCCCGCTTGGCCGTCACAGAGCTGTACTTTAATCCTAAATAGACTTGCCAGGAAAAGTTGGTCTTCTCAGAAAGTTCACTATTAACTGGAACAGAATAGTTTAGGTCACCTATAGTTTACCTGCTTAACAACAGGTATTACTAGAAATGTCCTTTTCTTAGAGAGCAGCTGCAAATAATTAAGATGTCAATAATTTTAAAAAAAGGACATTTTAACTTTAGTTAAAAACGTATCTCTGAATACGGCATTTAGATACTAATGCATTGTGTAGTTTTAGTAAAGGACCCAAAGGTGGAGCTTTTATTCCTAAAACAGAGACATTTCCAACATCTGGCCAGCAGGAAGGAATTCCAAAGTTTTTTAAATTCTCATTGACAAAGACATTCCTGAACAAAATCCAGCATTACTTTATTTGGAAAGAAAGGCTGTTGGAAATCTTACCATTTAAAATTCAAGGACTGTGGAACGCCTATTTTACAGACTCAACCAATTATTATATGATCTGTGGATTGTAGTTCAGCCTACTTTAGATTGCCTTTAAGTGTGAAGGATTGTGACTGGGAGAGACACATATTTCCAAGAGAAATTTGGGTAATAACGTTATCACACTGCTTGCATTTGTTTTTGTAAATTAACCTTTTTTATATATACTCAAAGTCATTTTGCTTTCTTCAGTGTATTGATGTTTTTATATGGGACTTATTGCACTTTAAATTTTAATGCCATCCCCCTTTCTATCTTTCACCCAATAAATGAATTTTAAAATGTATTGCTTCAGCAGGATTACTGTGATTTGACAGCAGCCACTGTACCATTGTCAATATCATTCACTGATAAGACTTTTAAGAAGTTCAAAATCAGTTGCTGCACCAAAATTTTGCTTTATTCATCCAGAATTTTCTTACTTTCTAAAACAGTTGTCATAGTATCCTAATACCAATAGGACATTTCATGGTAAAAACGTACAGTTATGATACAGTCAACACAACCAGAGTCCATTTTTTTATTCGGTATATTTCCAGTCATCAAAAATATTGTATATGAACTAGAAAAAATGACAAAGTACTAGTTAGGGCATACTTACCACATGCTTTTCTTTATATAGCATATAATTTTCAACTTAGTAGTAGTCTTACATATTTTCCCTAATAAATTCATATATCTTATATACATCTATCTTAAATTTATCTATCTATCTATCTATCTATCTATCTATCTATCTATCTATCTATCTATCTATCTATCTGTCTCCGTCTGTCTGTCTGTCTATCTATCTATCTATCTATCTGAAAAAAATTAGTTTTAATTAAACAGAAATGAAATTTACTTGCACGGATTAAATTTAGTTCTATTGTTAACTTTTTTTAAAATTTTATCACATGATTTTGACGGTAGCTTGGAATGTTCAGTTTCACAGAAGATAACATTTTTTAAAGATTGTCAATTCAGTTGTTTTACTATGGATATGGATTATATACTGAAAGAGAACATTGTGATTTACCAGTGGCAGTCTTTTGTCTCTAAATGATCTAAGACCATTAAAGGATCTACAGGCACTTTTGCTGCACTCACTGTCAGGGTGCTATTTTTCAAAAGAAGATTAATAATGAACCAACTGAAAAGAGAAAGTGGAGTTTTTGCCCATAGCAACAAATGATATTTTAGATTTTGTATTCTAGAATGTACCAGAAAAAATGATAGCTAGAATTACCATTCTTGCTATGGGCAACACCACCAGTTTTACTTTTTAGGTGGTTTGTTAAATATACCCTCATGTAAAAATTATGTGGGTATTGAAAAAATTGGTTCTGCCAAATGGTTAAATTTATTCAGATCATTATGCCATCCTTAGGTCCTTTTTAGTGAAATGTTAAATATTAAAATAACCATTCATATTGATCAAATTGTAGGTGGTTCATGGAGCAGTATATAGGAAAAATTGCATTAACCTGCTCTGTAAGCTGCTTCCATACACATTTCTAGGTGGCACACCCATCGTATTTTTTTGTCCTTGCTCTGACTTGGGTTGGCGAGGATCAAAGCTACCCTCTTGTTCATCCTTTGCAGCCTGGGTTAGGGAGTCATAGACCTTTGTCCAAGCTCCATTGGTTATCATTTGTAGTTAAATATTTATTATTTTCTATTATGTTATTTTCATTGATCACATTTTTTTATGATAACATTTTTTGTATGGTTGCCATTATATACAATACTTATACTTAATCATATGAAGCAGAGATAAGAGTGGGCACTCACCTAATTATTCAGGAAATCTCCAAAGTAATATTGTTTTGGCTCAAATGTAGAACTTTGTTCAAGTGGGAGTTACCAGTCAACAGTAATTGAACATGTTACCTAAAATGGCAGAAAAGGTCTTTATTTGTGATCTAACATACCAGTTCTTCATCATTTCCTATAACAAACATGGGTTTCTTCATTAACAGAGCTAAAATTAGTGGGTGGAACAAAGCCCTTACATGATTTGCCCTAGAAAATGAATTCTTTAAGATTTCTCTGAAATTTTTGCCACTCATCTGTCACTTCAAGATGACCAAACAGAGCTTATTCTCATTATTAAGCTAAATCTACAAAAAAATACTCTATATACAGGGCCAGCGCAATGCGGTCTAGTCGGCACCAAGCTGGTGAGGTGCTCATCCCATTGCTCCCTGCTGCATTGCATTGGCTAAAAGGGGGTGCCATATCACGCGCTGCAGCAGTTACAAAGAACATGTCTCTTTGACCGGCAGCTGAAAGGAGATTAGCTATCAGCTGTTCTGTTACGGCAGCTGATAGCAAGGAACTATGCAAATAACGCTGATGTGAAATTAGGTCATGCCAGCGTCACAATGAAGGAGAGAGAGCACCGCGGAGGAGAGCAGCAGACGAAAAGATGGAAGACATCAAAGGTAAATAAAGTTTAGGACTTATAGACACAAAATGTGGAAAATTAGAGGGCTGGAGAGACATGAAGGGCAATCCTGGGAGGCTGGAGAGACATAAATGGGAAATACTTGGAGGCTGGAGAGACATGAATGATAATATATATGGGGTCAGATTTATTAGGGTGCGGAAAAGGAAAAATGGAGATGTTGCCCATACTAACCAATCAGATTAAGCTCTCACTTTCCTATTACATATTAGAAAATGTCAGCTAGAATCTGATTGGTTGCTATGGGCAACATCTTCACTTCTCCTTTCCTGCAGCTTAGTAAATCTGGTCCATAGTCTGTATTGTGTGGCAGTTTTTAGGATGAAGTCAGAATTGTATAGTAGATACTAGAATGTTGTCTGAATAGTATAGTAGGGACTATATTTAGCTTTCTTCTATTGTAGTTACACGATTGTGTTTTATGACACTTACATGGATACTATAATCTAGGATGCTCACAGGTGTTAAATATTAAATTGTTAAACAGTAGAATCTTAAATTTGCAGGGGAGCACTGAACACCCTAGCACTGGCCCTGTCTTTATATATTCCCCAACATACCAGCCTAACTGTTTGCAAGCATTGCTTTCTAGCAGACCAATAATATAAGGCTCTACTATTGCCCTCACAAGCCACCAAAATAGCCCTTGAGCTGGTACAATGACGTCATCAAATGCGGGGTGACGCCACATATGGGGTGGGGCCCAGCAAACACCCTTTAAAAGTGGGCCGGTGCACAGAGAAGAACTTGCCCGGCTACTGAATAGCGTTGAGCAGCAAGTATCGGCGGTACAATACCGTCACTACCTGCTGCTACAGAGCTAGGGAAGTACAGGTGGGCCCCCATCATGTCCAGTCTCCGCTGAAAACCCCTGGATTTGGATGGATATGTATGTTGTGATAGGCAGTCTGTGAAATGTACAGCATCTCTCTATAAGGCCCTTCTGTTTAAATAATATTGCCACATCAATCTCATATTTATTATTTCCCATTACATGTTGCTAGCTTTATAAGTTTATAAAGCACTTAATACAATTGAAGGACTTGCATTAATGTTTGCCTCACTAACTGCTAATAGAGGGGGTTAATAAAAGAGAGGAGGAGAATGGAGAACACTACAGCTGCTCTTATTGCTATATCCTGTGATTTAGGGTATTACAAAGCTAGTACTGTAATCATCGACTGTGCAAGGAGTGTGCTCCATCCTAATCCCAGCCATTATTGGAGAATAAATACATCACAGGACAGCTTTGTAGATAATCCTTTGCACTGTTCTTGTCTGCTGAAGTGCATACAAGGGCATTTTACAGCATTATAAGAGTATAATAAGATTTTACTGTGAATACAAACAGTACTCATTAGGGCTAACCCAGAGTTGGAAGTAACAGCATAAAAAGGAGGACATTTGGAAAATCATTTTGAACTGCAAGAGGAAGATCATGTAAAATCTGCAAGAAGGATGATTAGAGAGTGATGTTCTGTAGCTAAACTCAAGTTTAAAAATAAAAGCTGCTCTGTATTTGTGTGCAATAGGAAAAATCAGTCACTATATCCCCTGCATACAAAATTAACCCAACAACATCACGTACTTATTCCTAAACATGAAATATAAATGGTATGTAGCCAAAAAAGATGGCCAGCCAGGACAGTATGACTATTATCCTCAGAGATGGAAGCAATTACCGCTTTCTGGCTGGACTAGAGTAGAAGTAAATATGAGATATGAGATGTTTTAGACTGTGTAGTGGTACATATACAGGATAAGCGGCTAGGTGCTTATAGCTAAAGAAGATTGTGGGCTGTATTCACGGATCCGTTAGTTAAAGGTATGCAATTATACGCACGTACATTGCAAGGCAACACCCATGACACTTCCCTCACAAGGACGGATTTTCATGGACTTCCGCCTCCATAGGGCACCCTTATCTCTACGTGTGCATTTACGTGCATATAATACTTGGATACGTGCGTATGTAAATGCCCCCCCACCCACTTTCATGTAACCTTGTCCATACGGATTTCAACCACGCCCCTTTACACATATGTCCCCAAGTGTGATTCACACGTACGTATGTACCTGATGGACTAATGGACGTAAATAAAGTTACTATGCATGCTCAGTTAATCCGATCCTAAAAATACGCACAGAACTCCGTGCAAAAACGGATCTGTGAATATGACCCTGTAAGACTAAGCTGGGTACATTTACATCAAATCAATTCCCAGTGATTTCAATATTTTTGTTTTTCAAAATCGTCATGGCAATCTTTCAAACAGTGATTTTGAAAAGGCTGTATTTTGGGCAATTTTATGGCTATTTTGCGTTAGTAAATCTGATGACTGCAAAATCACCGTAAAAATCGTCCTAAAACATCGATTTGGTCAAAATCGACCTTAGTAAATCCAGCCAGGGGCGTAGCTAAAGGTTCATGGGCCCAGGTGCAAAAGATCAGCTTGCCCCCCCTACCTACAACAAAAATAACATTTCAATCTGTTTACTATATATATAGTCATAGACATGTTATGGTATATCTTGTTACTGTATATAATATATATAATAATGTGCTTACTGATATGTCATATATATAATAATGTGCTTACTGTCAGTACTCTACAGCCATTCAATCTCCCCTGTGTGTGTGACTCTACTGTCATCCTTTCCTACCCTCTGGTGCGTCTCTAAAGCAATCCAATCTCCCCCATTATGTGTGTATCTCTAGAGCTATCCAATCTCTCCTCTCCTTGTGTGTGTGTCTCCACAGTCGGCCTTTCTGCCCCTTCCTTGTGTGTGTTGGACTAGTCAGG
>WWET01000239.1:712864-729800 GCA_011038615.1 Limnodynastes dumerilii | reverse complement strand
CTTCCATTGAGTGCCACCAGCCCCTCTCTGTATTCCCATAATGTGACACCAGCCCCCAACATGTTTTTTCTACTTACCTGGAGTCTTCCTCCGCGGCGCTCTCCTCCTCTGGCAGGCATCTCATACAGGAAGTTCCTGTATGAGCGCCTGAGGCAGTTACACAGAGCAGCTGACATTAGCCACTTTATGTAACTGCTGTGGCAGCTCATGCAGGAACCTCCTGTTCCGGCCCTGCTCATGTAATACCTCTCTTCCTCTGAAGAATGACTCATGTCTGTAGGTTAGAGTACTTATGCGAATGCACGTACCAGATGCTATGGATCTCTTGACATACGGAACTTCGTATAAATAATACAGTGTGGGCTGCCTTAAAGACTTTCATGTGGATCAGTGGTCGTATGGACAGCTTAGCTGGACGGGAGAGTTAGAGTAGCCTTATGGTAACATAACTGCTGCAAAGTCCGCACAAGAGAGGGGAGTGATAAGAAAGTTCACTCTCCTCTTCCTAACGGACTTTCAGACCTCCACACATGGAGGTCTGTATCCAATCCTTTGATATAATTAAAAGTTTGTATCGTCGGGCCTGATCCAGACCTACGCCCGCGAGCGTAGCGTATGATCGCCCGGGCGTATAAACTTTCACGCCCATGACAATCCCATTGATTGTACCGACTTACGGCGGCTGAACCCTACCCTAACTTTTTCAAGCGTCCGTGCAAATTTTCGTACCGATACGCTGGTCGTACGGGGCTTAGCACGCCCATACTGTACAATTTAAATGGCTATCCCCGCCTCTGTGTAGTAACTCGAGCGTCCGGACTATCGTCGTACAAAACGCACGCCCCTTGGGCGAAAAATATGGTCAAAATACACTCGCTGTACGCTCATGTCCTTCGGACGACCGGAAGTTGTCATACTGCACATGCGCAGTGCGATTTTTAGCCCGGTTTTACGCTCCAGAATGGCGTACGATCGGTCGTGGGCGAAGGTCTGGATCAGGCCCATCCTCTCTTCTCTGCTCCAAGCTATATATGTTTAGATCTTATGGTTGTTCTGGGTATGTTTTATAAACTTTGCACAGTCTGTAAAACAATTATTTATTTCATGGGGATATTGACTCAATAACTGAATAAAATGCCCCTACTTATGTCTTTATGAACCAATGAGAATGTGTAATGTGAGTTAACAATATATGTGGAAGCTCTGATGAAGGACGTCGGACAGTCGGCAGACCACCATTTGGATAGGTCAGAGTGTATATCCATTGTGTTGCAAGTAGTTTTGCTCCTGAAGAAAAGAATGGGAAAACAGATTAATTCTAACTGAAATGCACAGAAACAGAACTAAACAGGTAAGTTTGGATCCAGCCCATAGAAAGGCTGCTGAAAACACTACATATCTCCCAATATTTTTCAAGTAGCTTTTAGTATTCAAGATAAAAGTCTACAGAGGATGTGCACGTGAAATCTGAAATGGCAATCAGCAGCGCTCTGCTGTCTCCCTTATGATGGATAATACAAAAGTTCTTTCCTGTGGAGAATATTCATAGATACACTGACAGTCGCATGTCAAAAGTATCATATTTTGCACCTCAATGTGAGTGGACATGAGGGAACTACAAATCATAAAGAACAAAGATCAAAACAGAGAGCTGTGCCTTTACTATGTAAATGCTGGAAACAATCTATACATCTCATGATACTTTGAAATAGTTTTTGTTTGCTACATAAGTATGAAAATCACAGGGGACAGTCAATATCCCAAGTTATAAGAAAGAAGATTTCAAGGAAAGAGTCACACTGCCACCTCTAGCATCGCTGAATACAACAATTACTGAACTGCTACATGGTTATTTTATCTCTTTATTACAATACGGCACAAATATTGATACCCACAAATGCCACTTTAAATGCATTATACTTAAATAAGAAGTGCCCTAGTAATAGCATTGACTCTGCTAATACTGGTTATCATGAGCAATGTTGGTCAAGTGCTTGGGTTGTACGGTATCATTGTTTGCTGGAATAAATATGGGGGGGGGATTATTCAATAAAAATGACGGAAAATGGTAAATTCATTGGTCAAGATTAAACATATGGGACTGGATCCAGAAGTAATAATGAACCGTATTCAGAGAACTGTACTTGCAAATTTACATAAAAGTGGGTGGGGGAAGGCATTTAAATGAACGCATGGAGGCGCGGTTATAAAGAATCGCATGGACGGAGCACCTATACGCTAGTAAGTACACACGTATAGAACAGAGGGGTCTAGGGACTCATATGTCACCGACAGCACATCCAGGAGAGGAGAGTGTCGGGGTTGTTGGTGGGTGTTTCCTTGCTCCGGCCATGCGTGTAATTGCGTACATATAATAAAAAAGATGTTAAGCTGGCGAACGGAACTCCATGTTTACAGGTACGATGAATGGGCTGACCCTTCCTTTACGCCTGCCATATCCCCCATAGAAGCATTATAGGCATTTAAATGTAGAGTCGGGGGAGGGGCAGTATAGGCACACATTTTTCTGCATTCGTAAGGACGCAGATCAATGCGAAACAGTTAAAGTTAGATTCTGGACACATAAGTGTCCAGCACTAATTCCAATAGAAGGGAATGACGGGGATGTGCACTCCCCTCTACCTTGCGTAAATTCAGACCCCGCACACATACGTAAAGCGTGCGGGGGTCTGGATCTGGTCTATGGAATCTACTAGACCTGCAATATTTCTGTACATTATCTAGTGATGGAAACACCTGATCAAGAAAAAAGAACAGCGCAGAACAAATATTTATTGAACTCTATTACGAAAACCTATAGAAGTAGATCCGGAGCTAAAAAGGGGAAAACATGGGGATATATACACACCTGGGTAAAATCATGCTGAATTACAGAGGAGGAAATTTTCAGATGCTGCCAATAGTATTAGAGTTATGTTTCCTAGCCAAAGTCTAACTAACATTTTACAAGTATAGCTTACTGTTCAAATGCATATATATTTTTTCACATGTTCTGGTTAAAATGTCCTGTGAAAAGCTGGTGTTGGGTGTTTTAATTCCAAATTAGATAGAACTGAGATGGGGAGGGAGATTAATTTTTAATTAAAAAGATTAATTCTATTCTGAGGTAAATTCTTTTTTTTGCAAATAAAACTCACACATTGTACAACCTTATGTTTAGTCTGTAAATTAGAGTTTAGCCACTTCTGAACTCCTATTCTGTTTTCCTTGCAATTCAACAGCTGACAACTGGCATCTATAAATGTAAATGTTGGCTTAAGGCTTAATAATTACAAAGAAGCTTCTCATATTACTAATGAGCACTAGTGCTGACAAGCCTAGGTTAAAAAAATCGGGGCGAGAGCAACATGGGGATCCTCTTCATTTCCCTTACCAGTATTGGGCTGGATCCAGACTTAAGTAAGTGCTTGAAATTAGTTACTCCATATTTCATCTGTTGCAAACAGTTATAAGAGTTGAGAGGTCATGTTTCCTATCCCAAGTTTAAATACCAGTGTGATAGTAAAGCTGGTCAGTATCTGTGTTCAGTAAGCAATTCAAAGATATATCCCTGCATGCAAAGAATACAATTAACTTGACTCCCCCTGCAATCAACATGGTTTAGCCCAGGAGTAACTAATTTCTGGATCCAGCCCATTATGCTTTACAGCTTCATCTGGTGGAAACATAGACCATGGAACCTCCAGCATAGGGTCCTCCGACAATTATTTCAAACAGCCTCAAGCCAAGGTCCTTCTGTGCCAAAAGCACTAAGGCTCATTTTGCAACTCATGTGTGGTAGGTGGTGGGATGATCTTTGAATAAAGCAAATTTAAAAATAATTTAGTTTTTTGTGAAACTACAGGTCCCAGCATGACCTGTCTACAGGAACCACTAGTATTTGTGAATCCATATAAAAATGTAAAAAATCACATCTATCTATATAAAAGTCATTCTGCTCCTCACCATTATACGCATGCGCAGTAGCGTCTACTCATTGGGACGCTACTGCGCATGCCCAACAGTGAGGGGCATCTTTATGACAGGTTTTAGACTAGATCTTATATCATTTATATAATTAATGTTATGAACACTAATGGCATGAATGTATTTTAAATTCTTTACCTTAACTTTATTCCAATTACTGTAAGTAAAATTCAAATCTGAACAAAAGTTCAAATATATTTTAGTACAAATTTCATGATATACTGAATTAAGAATACTGAATTAACAAATGTCTTCTATTTCAGGGCTGGTTGTTAATGACAGTCTTGATTATACTCTAGACTAGAGCAAGTTTCTAACTAATAACTTATATGATCACTTTTGTGTCCCAGCTTCTTAAGAGAAACAAGACAGCTGCCATATTCATCTAATTAGCACCATCTTCAGCATAATTTTGTTCAACCGTGATGATACTGCACAGATGGAAGTTTTATAAGGATTCATAGTAGATAAGCAGATATCTTGTTTTTTAACTGTAGAGTGAAGACATGGGAGCTGATTTTAAGTACCAGATGCACAGATGCGCTGTTCAAAATGTGTGCCAACTATCCAAAGTTCCAGCATTAGCAATTCTGGATAGGAAGTAGTGACATTAGGCTGGATCCAGACTTAAGTAAGTGCTTGAAATTAGTTACTCCTGGGCTAAACCATGTTGATTGCAGGGGCAATCAAGTTAATTGTATTCTTTGCATGCAGGGATATATCTTTGAATTGCTTACTGCACACAGATACTGACCAGCTTTACTATCACACTGTTATTTAGACTTGCGATAGGAAACATGACCTCTCAACTCTAATACTGTTTGAAACAGATGAAATATGACTCCCCTGCAATCAACATGGTTTAGCCCAGGAGTAACTCATTTCAAGCACTTATTTAAGTGTGGATCCAGCCCAATGAGAATATTTAGAAACATGCAAACGAGTATAGGCAGAAACCCTGAGAGGTGTAATGCAGCAGCCTATACAAGTTTGCATGTTTCAGAAGTATCTTTTACTTGCCTTTAAATTTTTCATTATTTAAAATTACTGTATTTTTTAATAAACAATTTAAATATGAAAAATCTATTCTATTATTCATTTACCTCCCTTTGAAATTTACCTTGATTTTACCCAGTTATGACTTTCCACCTGCTTTCCTTATTATTTTTCAACTCTGGATCCGGTCTATACTTCTTAGTTTATTGTATTGGACTCATACACATTCACTGATATTTTTCAAAACTGTTGGATGTTCAAATAAATATAACAGAATCAGTTCTCCATGCAGTGATCTCATTGTAGATCACTGGTACAGGAGTCAGAGACTGCCTGGGAGAAACCATCCTCATGCATGTATGTGATACCCCTGCAGAGTTAAGTGTAACAAATCTGCAGATTTTAATATACTAGGTAAAAGAATTAGTTATAACCCAGAAAATTATTGTTTTTCTTTAATTTGTTGATATCATCTCAATAATATAGTTATTAGTGCAAGTTGATTGAGGTGGTGGAGAGCCACGTGGGAGCTGTTTCTGGGGTAATAATTAGTGGGCACACCAGGGTGGTTGCCTAGACTACAGCCAGCTGGTGGGGGACACACGGAGGAGCTTCTAGAAAAGTCGAATAGGAAGAGCGCGAGGAGATTCGTTAGGTGACAGTTGGGTTACTTCAGTCAGTTGATCTGTGGTGACAGAGTGATTAGGAGGTGTGACGGAGAAAGAGGAACCTGTAAGTAATCGGAGGGGAGAAAGCTGAAGGCAGTGTTGGAAGGCAGTGGAAGCGGGGAGCAGTGGAGGAGTGACGGGCAACAAGCAGAGGGTAGCTGAGGCGGAGGAGTGAAACAAAGGATCGTAGAAGCAGAGCTGACAGTGAGTCTGAGAGTGAACAGTGAAGCGGAGAAGGCGGCGGAGACAACGGGAGATTGGTGACAGGACGGGAGTTACTGATAGGAGGGCGAGCTGCAGACTGAGGGAGCTGGAGAGAGGTGAATCGGACAGGTGGTAAACAGCTGAGAGACTCGCAGAGAGACAGTCAAAGCAGCGGTGAAGAAAGATAAGGAGAATTACAGTGTTTGAGTGGAGAGACGGTGTTTAAAGCGGTGAGAAGGAGGGAGAAAAGAGGAAAACAGTGAGATCACTGGCGGTAGAAGTAAAGAAGGGATTGATGGTGCAATAGAGGGGAGAAAGAAGATTGCCATTAGACTGTTTCTAGTTCTCATGCAGAAATTCTTCAGTCAGTTATAGAAAAAGTATACATTGTTGCATTAGATTTATTAAATACATCAGTAATTGTAGTATTTGCTTTATTAGTACTTCCATACATTGTTCTATAAATATTTGAAAGTATTTGTATTCTCAATTTAAAACTGTTTATTTAATAGATTGTATAAAATTGCTTAATTGTTATTGATTATTCTCTAATAATACCTGAATTTGTGTCTTTAATTAATCGTGATGAATTACTTTATGGTACCATTCATAGTGTACATTGAGCACTATACACCTGGTCCATAGCCAGCAATTATTTTTAGGTCATTGTAAATCCTTTATTAATATTTGAAAATTCTTTATTGTAACACATTACAGAAATGTTATATTGACACTGTGTATTGTGATGAAAAATTGTTATTGATAGAAAAGATTTCAAACTTATTTGGTTTATATTGAGTAAAACAAGTTTTCTGCAAATTCTTGAAAGAAAATGATAAAAGTAAACTTTGATTTCTTTAAAATCATTCAGTGGTTGTTTTGTTCTGAATTATTCACCGCTCTGTCGACGTTCCACAATCACTCACCCCTCCAGCATTACTATGCTGAAGCTACGATCTATCTATGATCAGGTGTTTCCGTAGTAACGCCAGGCATGCGGCTTTTAAGCTGATTTTTCACTGCTGAATGGCGTTTTAACGCCAGCCAGCGTAGGTCTGGATCAGGCCCAATGTATACATAACTTGGGATATAATGATTGGGCAGTATAATAAGTGTATATTCTGAGAACTTGACTGACATTGTATTACAGAAACAACATTACCTTTTATATCAGTGTAGCACAGACAAATTATTTTAATAATGTGGAATATATTGTTTAATCCCTGCACAGTTATCCCTAGCAAGGAGTTGGGAGTCATTATTGTTTTGACTTAGGATGTTTAAACCTTAATCAGTCCCAATCTAGGAGCAGAGGACAGGATTCAAGCTTAAGAAAGCTTTAAGAAGGTGCGGATAAGCATGTGTACATATAAGCATGTATCCGCACCTATCTTAAAGCTTCCTCCCTCATCACCTACCCCCTTTTTAAGAACCTAGGGCACTTAAGAGTGCCCTAGAGTTTCCCTAAGTTCCCATTCGTATTTTCCTTCTTAAGAAGAGAATGTGATTGGTCTTTTCCCTACCCTGCCTCCCCGGCTCCTTGCCATCCCACCCCCCCCCTTCTACTCTTCTTAAATCTGCCCAGAGGCTGCCGCGGCACACCTCTTTTTAGGCGTGCGTGGCACACCTCTTTTTAATGCCTAAAGTACAATTAAAGACCGCACATACTCAATCTACGTACCTAAATGGTATGTAGATTGCGTATATGAGCTACTACACATCCGTAGTAGCTCATTTCTGCTTTCTACACACTGAAGTGTGAATACGGCCCAGAAATACAAATGTGTATGGATTTAAACTAAGATGTAGACTGCCACCAACCTTCGTGCTACTTACATTACATAGAGGACAGTGCATAGCACATCAGCGCAGATTGACATTTGAAGGTATTATTTGATGTTAAAGCCAAAAGACACACTGATGTTCTTTAATACACTGTATGGCTAGAGTTTTAAAGTGCATTTATAAAATTAACACTGATTAAAGATAGATTAGATTACTTTGTTGTATTATAGGTGTGTTGTAGCGAAAGGAAGGTCAACTCCCCTGTGGCATCGCTGGCATGAAAACAGAAAGCGTAATAAAAGCAATAACATCAGAATTAACAACATTTCAATCCATTTAAGCTTTTATTACTTGGATCGCTCTTCACTTCTTTATTTCTTGGTTTATTTACAAGGTGTTGTCATGCCTATGGTAACAGGCTTCCAATGCATCACTTCCAGTTTCCATGGAGTTTCTGCCACAATGTTCAATGTTCAGGTAGTACTAAACTTAATACTGATGTTGGGAAACTCCAGATGCTGCTGCTCAGTTTGGTGCAGAGCAAGACGTTGATACCTTGCCCGGCCGTCGTTGCAGATCCTTATTAGCAGGGATGGCCACCCAAGATGTCCATGGCCTGTATGTGGGGTAGCAGGGCTGCAGGTTCTGGAGGTCCAGCGAATGTGAGTCTGGTGGACACCAATGTTGTCCCCTTGGAGATGAATGCGACTGACACCCAATGCACGTACCCCATCAATCTCAATAGTCATGCCTCTAATCAGAATACATTCCAATCAACACAGACTCCTACATAAGCACAGTATTGAAAAGCAGTCCAAATAAAGAGCATGGAAGTCAAGGAAATTTGGAAATATGAGTTCAGCCGAATAATTTTTTTCCTTTAAAAAACTAACCACTGGGTCTGACATATAGGTGAGAATGTGCCAGCTGACGTCGATTTAGATCTGAGCCCAACATGAGCTGTGACAGCTTGCGTTCTGGAAGGCGTATAGTGGTACGGAAGGGGTGGTTTGATGTAGTTAATGTACAATAAAGCATTAGCGCAAGTGCAACCGATCCAATAAACCTTTTACTGTTTACATAAAACATTTGAACCTGCCCAAGGTCATGTCTAGTGGCTCACACTATAACCTTCCGTTACAATGTGACAGTTACATACACTACAAATAAAATACAATAACTCAAGTTTATATGAGACTTCAGTCGACATCCTCTGGTGGCTGTCATGACAGCTAGTGGTAAATATAATAAATACAACAGTAAATCAAGGGATGATAGGCATAGACAAATTAAGAGACTGTACAAATAAATGTTATTATACAAATAAGTACTATAGTACTATAAGTACTATAAAGTATTCAATAAATAAAAAGATACACGATAACCAATAATATTTAAAGAGGATACTTTATTATAGTTCTCAAAAAACCATTCTATGACCACTTTATTATTGTTCTCACAAAACCATTCTATGACCACTGGTCCGGATTCACAGTTACGTAGTTTTTGTCTTACGTATGTTGTTTTAAGAATTGAGCTACTACGCATGTGTAGTAGCCTATTTACGCTATCTATGTACCATTTCCGTAAAGAACGCGCTTATGCAATCAACGTACAGAAATGGTACGTAGATAGCGTAAATAGGCTACTACACATGCGTAGTAGCTCAATTCTTAAAACAACGTACGTAAAACGAAAACTACGGAACTGTGAATCCGGACCATTATCATCAAGGGGCATGGTCTGCGGCTCCCTGGCCTTCAGACTGGGTATGTTCTGGTTTGGTTTCAAACATGTTACTGTTAGAGTTGTTCCCTATTGTAATCGTCGCCGTTGAACTTTGGGGGGACAAATTTAATAACAAGGATGTGGTCTTTAATTGCGCCAACATGGGGGTGGTTTAGTCTGTTAACAACTTGAGTGCATCTTCCCCCCCCAGCGGTGCGCCTCTTGTGGCATCTGGTCTTGCGCTGCTTAGAGGGTAACACATTTCAGAGCCCAACACGTCCCTAGCATCGACAATGAACTAGCAGATGCTCTGTCCAGATTTAACTGGGAGAAATTCTGAGCTCTGGCCCCTATGGCAGACGTGACCGGCACCCCTTGTCCTCCCAATCTTTGGCAGGTAGTCGTTCCAGGTTAGGGGAGCTGGCCAGGCGATCTTTGGTTGGGGCACCCTGCAGCAGTACGAGAAGGCATGGTCTGACTGGGCGCAATTTGCAGGTGATCAGGCGTGGGGCGGTGTTCATGGTAGCGCCCGCTTGGAAGAGTTCATCACGCAGGAGTATGAGGCGGGTCGCTCAAGGGCAAGTATGAGCATGACATTAGCAGGCATCTCCTTTTTCCTAAAATTAGACAGGTATCAGGACATCACAAAGGGGTTTTTAATATCTAAAGCCCTTAAAGGATGGTCGCGCTTGCGGCCAATCCCTCCAGATAGACGTAGGACCATAACAAAGGAAATGCTGCGTCTACTTCTGGGTGCCCTCCCCCGTGTCACCCGTGACGAGTATGAAGTGCTCCTCTTTTCCACGGCCTTCCCAATGGCTTTTGCGGGTACTTTTTGTATTAGCGAGCTGGTCGCCAGGTCCCGCACGGCCCTCAATTCGGGTCTGCTGGCTGAGAATGTCGTGGTCTCTGAGGACTCGGTTCTTTGTAAAATTCATAGATCTAAATACGATCAAGGGGGTAAGGGCAAATGGGTTACGTTGCATAGCTCTGGAGATGTTTTGTCCTGCCCGCTGGCTCTTTCTTCTTCTTTCATTGCAGCGCGATCCAAGGATTGTCCGGTCTGGCTGGCTCATGCGGATTGTTCCCCTCTCACCGTGTTCCAGTTTCGTGCTATATTCTTCCAGACTATTGACGCGGTGGACCTCAACCCTGCGGACATTGGGACTCACTCCTTCCGCATAGGCGCGGCAACATCAGCAGCTATGTCAGGGGCCCCTGACACTGAGGTCCAACATCTGGGACGCTGGAAGTCCGCATGTTTCAAGCGTTACATCAGACTGATTCATACATCCTGATTCTATTCTATGGTTATTGTTATTGCTATTGTTATTACTATTAAGGTTATTGTATGGTTATTGCTATTAATAATCTGAATACTGGGGGGAGTTGGACACATGATCTGAAAACTGGGGGGAGCTGGACACATGATATTAATACTGGGGGAGATAGACACATGATGGGAATACTGAGAAGACAGGAGACATGATGGGGATACTGGGGGGCTGGAGGCATATGATGGGGGATACTGGGGGGCTGGCCACTGGGGACATATGATTGGAATACTGGGGAGCTGGAGACATATAATGGGGGGTACTGGAAGTCTGCAGACATATGATGGGGATACAGGTGGGCTGGAGACATATGATGGGGTTATTGGCAGTCTGGAGATATGATGGGGGATTCTGGGGGTCTGCAGACATGATGGGTGATACTGGGGTGCTGGAGACATATAATGAGGGATACTAAGGGGTTGGAGACATATGATGGGGTTACTGGGGGTTTGGCTGTGGTGCTGTGTACTGTATAGGGGCTGTGTACTGTACAGGGGCTGTGTACTGTATAGGGGCACTGCTATACTGTGGTTGTGCTCTGCCCAACCTCAGTAATAATACTGTAGAAACAAAAACGCCTCCAATTTCTACGATTTTAGCTGTTTTTATGATTTAAAAAAAAATTTTTAGAACCAAAACACGAAAAAAAAATACAGAACAAAAACCAAAACACGAAAAATCTCTAATTATTAGTGGATCTGGTCCTAATAGCATAAAACCATTGTTATTATATGAAATATTAGTGTACTCACAGAAAAAAAAACAGTCTCACCATTCCATCAAGTTTATGGATATTTGTAGGCCCACCTTCATAAACAACTGGAAATAGGTGTGTGAATCCCTCTATCATTAACTTGCTGAAGTTGGTAATGAAAGCCCTTAAGTAAGTGCAGAATCACTGTGCGTATTTTTATGAGCGGATATACTGCACATGTCCAGAACTCAAATATACGCACGGAAACCATGGCTGACTGATTCACAGACACAGACGGCTGACTTAGGATTGATGCAGGCATCGGCACGGAATAAAGCCTGCATGTGTGGCTAGAGGGGCAAGACTCTCAATGCAAATGAGCAGCACATGAGGTACTAATGTACATTATGGATGTTCCTCGTGAGTTAGGACTGATTCACAAGTGCAAGTGTCTTGCGGAAGTATACATAGAAAAAGAGAATTCCTTTAACACTTTTAAGTTGATTTACATATTGAATGAGTAGGAAATATGTAGAATGACCTGCGCTCCCCAAAGGCTGCTGGGTAGAGGTTCCCTGGGTCAATACCTTCCTTGACCCCAAAAGTAAATCCCAAAACACCAAATAATCTCAGCGCCTAATAAATTATCCCCACAGTCTCTCTACTTCCACTTAAAACCACTTCAGATAAAATAAACAGCTCTGCTCATAAAGTGTCCAATTCTTTCCTCCTGTAAATTTCAATAATAATGTTTTCAATATTCTTACAAAAGTCAATGTTCTTCTTTATTGAGAAAATGCAGTCAGGAACTTTCCAGTCTCCTCACTCCCTTTTTCTTATACCTTATCTCTAGGTCCTCAGTCCCAGAAAAGTGCATAGGGAAAAAAGAAGAATATGTATGACTCCGTAATACACAGGTAAGTACTTATTTGCCAAAATTCTACTCACACTGCCCTCCTCTTGTCTAATTCGCGTATAGAATAATTCTTGAATCCCTTTAGATTCTCCGAGCCTCTGTACCGTTCACCACCACTCCTCCGGACGCGGCACCGAAACAGAAAGAGAGAACAATGTCCTGTGCAGATTCTCCAATATCAGGGTAAGTAATACTGATTAAAACTAATCACATTTGATGTATCTTTCAAAATTGCTCTGTAAGTAGTTTCTTTTTTTTCTCCTAGGTATCATCCGATTTTGCTCCTCCACAAGTGGCCCCGAAAATAGGAAAAAGAGAAAAAAAAAAGGTGTCCTGTGCAGATTCTCCAAACGTCAGGTAAAAAATAATTAGATTATTAATAAAAATATTTTTACCTGAAGTTTGGAGAATCTGCAAAGAACGCCTTTTTTTTTTTCAATTTTCGGAGGAGCGAAATCTGATGGTTCCTAGGAGAAAAGAAAGAAACTACTTACAGAGCAATTTTGAAAGATACATCAAATGTGAGTAGTTTTAATCAGTATTACTTACCCTGATATTGGAGAATCTGCACAGGACGTTGTTCTCTATTTCTGTTTCAGTGCCACATCCAGAGGAGTGGTGGTGAATGGTGCGGAGGAATCGCAGAGAGATTCGGAGGACCTAAAGGGATTCAAGAATTATTCTATACACAAAATAGACAAGAGGAGGGCAGTGTGAGTAGAATTTTGGCAAAGAAGTACTTACCTGTGTATTACGGAGTCATACATATTCTTCTTTTTTCCCTATGCACTTTTCTGGGACTGAGGACCTAGAGATAAGGTATAAGAAAAAGGGAGTGAGGAGACTGGAAAGTTCCTGACTGCATTTTCTCAATAAAGAAGAACATTGACTTTTGTAAGAATATTGAAAACATTATTATTGAAATTTACAGGAGGAAAGAATTGGACACTTTATGAGCAGAGCTGTTTATTTTATCTGAAGTGGTTTTAAGTGGAAGTAGAGAGACTGTGGGGATAATTTATTAGGCGCTGAGATTATTTGGTGTTTTGGGATTTACTTTTGGGGTCAAGGAAGATACTGACCTAATGAACCTCTACCCAGCTGCTTTTGGGCAGCGCAGGGCACTCTACATATTTCCTACTTGCATTTTATTATTAGTAGTTTTGTATTAAATGTAAATAGTTTTTTGTTTTTTTTTAATATAAGGTCCGGCCCTATATTTTATTATGTCCCTAGGGCAGACATTACTTTGTTGTTGGTGGCACTAAATGACAGAGCATGCTGGCAACTGTGGTTCTTCAAGTGCCAACATTCCCTGGCATCCTTGGGCATGCTGGTGCTTGTAGCACTAAAAGCATCAGTATTCCCCAATACTTTGCCATTTTTGCCATAGCAATAGTAAACAAATCTAACCAATCGGATGGCAATGTGAAACACCTGGGCTGAAGAACAACTTGGCACCTTTCCCATTGCTACCAGTCCCATGTGAGAACTGGGAAAAACCCTTCTTTTTTCTGAACTCCGGCAATTAAGACCCAGGTTGAGAACCCCTGGACCTTTCACATTGATACTCGACCCGGGTAGTTTGAGTCTATTCCCGGGTTTTTAGTGGCAATGTGAAAGTGGTATAAGTTACAAGCATCTGGCAAAGATCAACCAAAGATTGTCATTCAAATACAGCCCTGTTGCTACAAATGAATGGCTCTATCAAATGAAAATAAGTTGAAAGTTAGCAAAACGCTAAATATAGACATATATACAGCTGGTATACATCTGTGTAATTATTGCACATTTATCACATACCAAAAATCAGGGAGTGTAATTTTTTGTACAATATATTCAGTATGTATTCACACATTACACAAGTTATTCACACTGGTCAGAAAAAGTGACGGTATGTGAAATAATGCATATCTCCTGCAGCCAGGTCAGTTTTATGCCACACGTTTGTATTTCTCAGAACCCAGTATGAGCACTATTATCTTTAGCAAACCCTCGAACATGACTAAATGGCAAAATAACAAAAGCCCTTTAGGAATACAATTCATTTAAAAACAATCTTATCATGAAATAGGAAACCTGCTTTGAGTAAAGTTCTATGATATAAATGAGTATGAGACACTGCAGGCTGAAGAGGAACAATCTTCAGCTCATAATGACCCTTGGCATCAAGAATAGAAACTATTTAGGCTGAATTGAAAAGAGAAGTGAAGCAACAGGACTAATATTTATTTCTTCCAATAAAAATGCTACATTTTAAATTCAGGAGCACACAATGGTGGTTATTCAAATTAATTTATAGGTTATTGCCTTTCAGGTGTGTGAAAGGCAGCAGCAACACTGTCATTATCCATTAACTAACTATACCAACTGAACTGTACACACTTGCAAATAAGTGATAAGTCACCAGCCACTATTAAGTCCTTTCTGCTGTGGTGGTCCTAAATCTAACAGTGAGAGCCCCTATATAATTTTTTATTTTTTTTATTTTAAATTGAGACCTAAGTTCAGAGATATTATTTTGCAAACAACATTTGGGAAGGTTCATTGGATACGGTGTTTCAACCAGCCACAGAAAATGGTAACAATCAACCTTCTATTAACTATTTTGAGGGAGTCCAAGAACTCTACAGAGACATTGGTAACACTTCCGGGATATCTGATCCTTTCTTTTTTATTCTTCACTTCCTGCTGTCAGAAGGATGTTACATTCAACTCCAAACATGACACTAAAATTCCAATATTTCTGATAAGTCCAATTCATATTGTTGTTTTTTTTGTTTTCTTTTTGTAAAATAATTTCAGGTCTATCATTTTTAAATGTTACTGGATTTTTCCAAATATATCTAACTCCAAGGATATTTGATGAATTTTAACACTGGGATTAAGACCTATTTCAACCACTGGAGAAATTCCTGCTATCCTTGAATATTCAAATATATGTAGTGCGATCTGCGACTATAAAGGGGACAAGTCAACTCACACTCTGGCTAGATGTTGCTTAAGTTTCTCCTCTCATGGCTCACATGCCAGTAATTGACCTGAGGAAAGAGAAATCCATTGGTTAGTGTAATGCAGGTTTGTCAAACACGCGGTCAGAATGTGGCCCAAAAGCTCTAAGTTAGTGGCCGCCCATCTAACACAAGGAGATCCAGCGATGGTTGCTGAAAAGGGCCTGCTAACAGCCGCTGCAGCAGTTAAACAGGACAGCTGATAGCAAAGCCCTTTTTTTTTTTAGCTGTCCTGTATAACTGCTGCATTGGCTGACAGCAGGAAACAGATTGCTTTACGGCCTGCGTCACACAGAAGAGCTGAATATGGCGTGCATCGTGGAGGAGAGACGAATAGAAGGCATCAAAGGTAAGTAAGGTATAAGCAGGGGAGGCTGCAGACTAATGAATGGGGAATTACTGAAGCTGGAGCCATATGAATAGGAAATATTGGGGAGCTGAAGACACATGATGGGGCATAATGGGAACTAGAGAAACATGATGGGTATACTTGGAGCTGGGGAGACATGATTGGGAATATGAGATGAGAGAGAGGAATCCAGGTTAGAAGGCAGGAGATGCTGGACACTCAAGTGCATGACTAAGCTGCTACACTGTTACTTAACTGTAAGTCGGATGTTACTTTGTTTTTTTTATTAATAAATATTTGCTTTTGAAATATTTTCACTTTCCATTTCTTAATGATCTGAGTGACTGACACCCAAGCAGAGGAGCATTCACATACAGGGTCGGCACACTGCGGTAAGCAGGGGATGCATTGCATGTAGGCGCCAGGCTGAGGAGGCACTCTCCCCTCTCACTACTGGCAGCAATCAGCAGTTACAGCTCAGTGGTGGCCACCTGGCTCACTCTGGCAGTTCTTCCCCTGCACTTGTATACAGGTCACATCGTTAGGGCTTTGTGATTGTCTTTGCCTCACCACTGCTGTCCTCTGATTGGCTGTGTCCACTATCAGTGCAGGGATCCTGGTCAGAAAGTAGCAGAGTCCCAGAAATAGCCCACAATCCCTGGAGGAGAGGTGAACGTGTGTCCACTTATATGCATAGTGATGTCAGAGAAAGAGTTACAGGAGAGTTATTACTCTCCATAGAGACTGCTGCATTGCCTGGCTTTGACAAGGGAGAGGTAAAAAGTCATTTACTGGCTTACTACAGATAAGATGTTTTTTTGAATGGAGCAATGTGTCTAGCAGAGCACTAAACTTAAAGAAGGCTTCTAACTTTCCTATTTGTACACACACACATTTGAACTCTGCCCATTTAATGAGAATATTTTGCAGATAGATTGATGATACCATTTGCTATTTATATTGCTTTTGAACTTTAAATAATATGTTAAATTACACGAAGATTTGATGATTACATGATTACTCTCTAATAAAGTCCAGAGTAGAAAATGACACACACACACACATACACACATGTATATTGTACCAAAACTGGAACTTTTCGAGCCAACCAGGTGCTGTATTTTGACTAATAAATGTCAAAGTACAGAATAAAATAAAATGAAATGTTAAATGGAATAGGCATAAAAGTTCTTAATGAAATTTTCCAATATCTGCAGATGTGGTAAGTCCTAGCCATAAATGACTATATTACAGTACACTCTTT
>WWET01000239.1:653265-670913 GCA_011038615.1 Limnodynastes dumerilii | reverse complement strand
GTGGGGGGGAGGTGGGGAGAGGGCCTATGACACTCCTAAGGGCCATAAGGTACCTAAAAATGGGGGTGGGTTAGGGGCTGCACGAGTGAGTTAGGTGCGGATCTGTCCGCACCTAACTCACTCTTAAGTGTGAATCCGGTCCAATGTGTTTAAACTGTCATATGACAAAGTCGCTTTGTCCCATGAGTTGATGCAGTTTGCATAGCCACATAAGCCTGGATCCAGAGAATGAAAAAATGTACACATTGGCAGAACTCTGTTATATTTCAGGGGCGTCAAATGAATGCAGGAAGAATATGTTGCCTTATGGCAGCGTAAGTCACACTTGTTAGGAACGAGGGGAGTCACTGGGGGAGTTTACTCCCGTCTCTCATACGGATGTATAGACCCCGGCACATACAGAAAACGTGCGGGTGTCTGGATCTGATCCACTGTTATTTAGACTTGTTGACTCTCAGATTATCCAGGAGACTGCTGACCCATCATCCCAGTAACAATATGACAAGTAGTGTTGCTAGTGTAGTGTTTACTTGCATAAATCGCTCCATGAAGCCCCGTCCTCATACGGTTGAAGCCCCGTCCTCATACGGTTAAAGCCCCGTCATCATTCTTCCCTCCAAGTTTTCCCAGAGGAAAGAACTAAAAAGTTGGCAACCCTGGCTACAAGTAACCTGTCCATTTTTCCTTTTCCACAGTTTAGTAAATCTAGCCCTAATGCTGTTTGCAGCAGATGAAATTAAGCTCCAATGCAATTCAACACAGATTTACCCAGGTGTAACTTTCCAACTGTTTTCCTCCTACTTTCAAACCCTGGATCCGGTCCATATTTATTAACGGTATAGGAATGATGGACAGATGATCTGTAGTTGTAACTTGTCGGCAGCATCATTCAGCTGTATGAAAGATGAAAAGTCATCAGGGTGGGAAATTTGATATTATAGAATGTGGTTGCCGGAAAATGGTCTTTTTTTTCTAAAGTAAGGCAGCTAAATGTAGTGTAAAATGTAGAATGCGGCAGTGATATGACTCCTGGAGTCGTGAAAAGTCATTAACCATGAGGTAGATGTTTTTAGGTAAGCCTACCCTTAACCCTTTTTCTAACCATAACTCTCTGTTTCAGCCTAACCCTAACTTCTTCGGCCCAAACCCTAAACCTCCATGCTACCGCAGGCTAACCCTAACAACTATGCTCCGATGCCTAACCCTCCATGCCCTGCAGCCTAACCCTAACCCCCCCATGTCTCACAGCCTAACCCTAACCTTCCCCTTAAGCCCTAACCTGCTACCCACTGCAACCAATACAGCCTGTAGTTATTGGGAATGGGAAAATAGGTTACCATTCCCATTAGAAATTTTCAATCGATGGTACAGGTATCCCCCTTTCTAAAGTTTATATGGAATTAAATAGGCAAATAATAAAGTAGTACAAAAAGGGAGTGTTAAGGAAGTCTTTATAAAAAAAAGTTTTTTCCTTTTTAAACCCTCATGTTATTATGAGCAGTATTCTTTGGCATGCTACAGGTGTCAGTAGGCACTAATGCCCCAGGGTATATCTATTTTATTTATTAATTGCTATTTTTTTATAATCTTGTAGTTCATACAGAATATCCTGTTTTATCTGTAGCCAGGAGATTGGAAGTAATGCGGAATTGCACCTAAATGATATCATACCCTTCTAAAGCACATAAAACTAGCCATTGCACAACTGCTTTCTGATTAACACATTAACGGATTTGTTCAGAGACTCATTTTATACCACATGCAATGTCAACATGACATTTCTATATCTTTGTGCATAATCTGTTTACTTAATCCTTTCACATCTGTATCAAGAACATCTAGGGATACAGAAATATTGCTGACCAGCAGTGCCCTCTCCAGGACACTTTAGGACATGCAATAAATTAAATAAGCCTTAAAGCACTAATATTGTATCAATTTTCTTTATAGATATTTCATTACTGTATCAATAAATAATTACTAGAATTAAAACGTAAAGATTTTATATACATTATACTCCATACCGGAATAATCCTTGAACATGATCATAATATTATAAAGCCTCATTGAAACAGAATACAGCATACATCAAACATACCCATATAATAAAATTGTTAAACTAATAATACATTATTGAAATGCTATGCAACAGTAAACAAATCCCTCTCCTGGAGACACGGGCAGCCCTTCACACTGCTAAGGCAGACCCGGGACTAGCAATTTCCCTGCAGCGTTTTAAGTGTTAAGTTTAAGTTTACGTTTCAAAGCATTTTATTTTTTACCGCTAACCACCCTGCAAGCACCGTCCAGGTTGAATATCCCAGGTTATTGCAGGGTGGTGGTCATGTGAAAGCGGTAATAGACAATCTTCATACAGTATTAATGTTAATCTTGAATAACTATGGTAGCATGCATGTGTTTGCACTTTAAAAGTGAGTCTCTTCCACTTTACTTCTACGGTAATATCTGTGTCTCCAAAGCATTTTCAGAGGCTGTCCAATTTCAGTTTCAAAGGCAGCACAAAACACCTGTCCATGAGCCAGTGTATAAAGCACATACCTGACTGTCACTCATGATTCAACCACATCCATACACACAAGCCAACTGTATAAATATCTGCTAGGCTTTTTATGTGGCTATAAAACAAGACTGGGTAGTAGCAGACATATCCATGTAATACCTCTCCACAGGATGTAGGTTTATACAAATATGAAGTATGACTCCCAAAACTCAGGAAGCACTCCAGGAGTCCTGGGGGTGTGGCCAGCCCCCAACATTTGGACCACAGGAGAGCTTGAGGCTACAAATTATGGGCCAGATCCAGAGCTAAGCTTCTAATACATTTCATAGCGTAGCGTAATTACGCTAGCAACCCTTCTAAGCACTCCCCTAGACACTCCCCTTGCATGTACGTACTTTGGCCGTTTTTACGTCTATCGAACCCTACCTTAACTTTACACGTAACAGCTCGCCCTCACGTAGTTATGCTGCTAAGCACGCCCCTACTGTACAATTTAAATGCCTCACGCCGCCTTCGAAGTGTAATTACGGGTGTCATATGGTTGGCACTTCCCTTTGTACGTTGTTACGCTGCTGATACGTTACTGGCCCTTACGCTCTGAGTCACATGGCAGAACATGCGCAGTAACTACTAATGAGCAATTTTTTACGCTAGCGGCTAGAGGAAAATCACTCGCGTACGTTATTCTGGATCTACCCCTATGTCATCAAGTTACTCCCTCACTGTTGTTATTACAGCATGAGCAACGCAGTTTGTTGCAAATACATGTCAAGGAGCCTCCTAATCCTGTCACCTGTTTCTGAGGGAAGAAGGAAAATGTTGGTAGGAATACATCCATAAAGACTGAAGGCTTCCCTCATCCTCTAGGTTGGAAGCTTTTCTCATATCCCCCTCTATACCCCAGCTCATAAGTTGGATCTCACACTTCTTTCTTGGGCTCTTAGTCCTTCATCTGATGCCTCTCCCTTTTCTTTTCTCCAAAATTTGTGACTCTGGGTCTGATCTAGATTTAGTGAAATTCTATATGAAGCCTCAGCAACAGAGGCTAACAAACAGAATTTCTGATTTCCAATCCTGCATGCTGGAGAGCAGGCCCCCTTCCCTGCTGTTCTACATGCGCATAGTGGATCCTAGGGGCAACCTTAAATAGTCTGTATGCAACTTTGGGCCAGATCCTGAGCTAAGTTCGCTAGCATATTTACGCCATTTTGTATGTACTGCACATGCACGCGGCGGCACATAACTCTGAACGTAGCGGCCAAGTATCAACAGCGTAACTACGGATGAAGGGGCGTAATTATACTTCAGAGGCGGTGTGTGGCATTTAAATCGTACAGTAAGGGCGTGCTTAGGCGCTTATGTACGTTCAGCCATTACGGACGAGAGCAGTTACGCTTTGAAAAGTTAAGGTAGGGTTTGAAAAGCGTAAAACGGCCAAAGTACTACAAGCGAGGGGAGTGCCTAGGAGAGTGCATAGTAATTACGAAAGCGTAAATACTCTACGCGTTGAAACGTAATGGGAACGTAGGTCTGGAACCGGCCCTTTGTGAGTATACAGAACACAGGATCATAAGTAAGGGCTTTTATGTGTGGTGAGCGGCCCTCTCGGAGGCTGGTTTCTGCACAGAACGCATCATCGGGCAGCTGTGTTCCATTGCGAGAGAAAAAGTGTCTATTTAGAACTGACTTACGTATATAGCGTACGTAAGGTCAGCTCTCTTTATTATCTCTGGATCCGGCCCTCTGATCCTATTTGCTGTGCTCATTCTCCTAGAATAAGGCTTTGCATGCACTAATTTACTTTCTAATCAATCCACTTGTTCTGCTTCTTTCTTCACAGTTAGGTGAGGTGCTGTGCCCTGTCCTGTACTTCACTGGTGCTTGTTCAGTTATTAGTCACTGTATTGTGGTTTGTACCGCTATGTCTACATCGTATTGTCCTGTAATGATTAATAGTACACACTGTGTACCATGGTTCAGACCCTTTGTGAAGCCTTAGAAATAAAAGATAATAATAGCTTTCTGATAACTTTACAGACATTGTAAAAGGGAAAATCTAGGTCTCTGACGATTGTTTTGTAGCCTTGACTACTATCGTCTGTCCTCTTCAAACCATTATTTGGCTTGCTTTCTTTTCTTTATGATCATTGCAGTGCCTAAAGTAACAATAAACAGGAGAATGAGACCTGTTCTCTATTCAAACTTGTTCAATGTTTGGTTTTTCAATTGGAAACACCTGCAACTTGGCAAACGTGAGTTCAGATCCAGAATGAATCATAGCCTGTGTAATTGGTTCTAATTGCTTGCAGTATGTGTGCTTGTCATTTTTTGGTCCTTTTAAGCATTTTGGGCCGTATGCAGAGCTCCGCTGGAGTTTTCTGATATGCTCCGGCCCTTTATGTGGAATAAGCTGATAATTAAAATAAAATGTCCCTGTCGTGTATGTTTTATTTCAAACCGAAATCATACAATGGTGGATACCATAATATATATTCTTTTCAAAATACTGGTGCATTAATAAATATAGAGATATATGTGATATATTTAGGAAATCTGCCAGCTATGGTTTACTATACCTATAGGCCCAGATCCAGACCTACAGCCAAGAGTGGACCTACGCAATTTGCATAAGTCCCCTGTAATGGAACATCGGCACATGCGTGCACCAGATGTTCCTGCTTCGTAACTACTGACACATGTAACTAAGCTACGTACGTTAGTACTTATGCAGAAGGGGCTTACCATTCCCATAGCCATGTAAATTAGAGGTCAGGAGTTGGTGTCTGAGGAATTTGATCACTTATTTTTAAGTAAATCTCACAAAATGTTCAACATGCGCAGAGATGAGAGAAAATAATAATAAAACCCTCTGACAAAGGGGGAAATATCGTCCTATGGAGGAAAGAACTATATTTGGATGAGGCTAAAATACAACTATGGGATGATAGCTGTTACAAAAAATTGACTTTCAATCCTACGATTAAATTCAAGACCATGTATGATACTATGATTAATCAGGCACATCAGACAGGTATAATTAATAAACAAGCAAAACAATACCTGGAGGTAACAGATCCCAAAGTGGCTACACTATATTTACTGCCAAAGATCCACAAAAATTAGACTATTCTGCCAGGCCGTCCTATTGTCTCGGGAATGGGCGGCCTGACAGAAAGAGGCAGTAGGTAGGTGAGGGTGGTACCTTTTTGCGCTGCCTACCGTGAAAAACCGGAGGGGAAGGGGTGTACACGTGTGTATGTATATGATGGCTGCTGCAAGTATGTGTAGAGGCTGCTAAGGTTGGAAGGATGGAACTCCCCCAAGGTTGAGCTCCTATGCTCCTTAAGGTGTAGAAAAACTGTAAGATTAAAGATGGCCACCATACAATACCAATGTTTTCGGGGACAATAATTTTTATTTCAAAAGCAAAAAATTTTGTTCAAACAACAATGAATAAAAAATGTAACCATGTGTAATAATAATGTCCAGGTTCCTGGAAATGTTATAAAACAGTTGGATCTGTAGTGAGAAGTGGCCCTCAAACCACCACTGTACAAAATCACAACACAGTGTAAAGAAAGCAACAATGAGTATTTCAACAATAGAATAAACAGTAAATGTAGCCCCGTGTTGCACACATCGCCACATGTTTTAGACAGACACAGAATTATGTTCTAGTTGTGGTGAGGAGTGGCCCTCAAACCACTACCAATACAGCCCACAACGCACTTCCCTTCCACTGTTTTTTGTGCAGTGTGGAGTTTGTAAAATATATTTCAATCTGCTGGATAGCAGAAAAAAATCCACAATAATGTTGGAGATGTGGTACTTTCTTAGCGCTAGATATCAATATAGGCAATACCGCTCTGATCCTATTGGAAATAGATGCCTTCCAGGTGGTGTCGGCAGGTAAATGTGGCCCTCATGGTAATAAAGAATTTGCCATGAAAGTGGTATTGAGCTACAATGTTAGTAGGGAGCCGCGGTAAATTTGCGGTAATAATGCGTGATCAGAGGTCTCAAAATGCCCTATAATGCATTCGCTTGCTTCCCTTTAATTTAAACATGCTTCCAACTTCAGATGCAAATTATATAAACGGGACAACAACTTTTATTTGCAGGTATGGGGAACGGCGATGGGGGCGGCTTGTGCCCCCACATACGCGAACATGTACCTTTGGTGGTGGGAGGACACAATAGTCTTCAATGATGAGATCCTCAGATACACTCAGCATATTGCTATGTGGTCATGCTATATCGATGACCTGTTTTTAATCTGGGAAGGGGAGAGATAATTGTTGGAAGAATTTATTAATCTCCTGAACATCAACAATCTCAATCTCAGACTAACAAGTGATATCAATAAGTCAGAAGTGAATTTTCTGGATTTGAAAATCTTTGTGGGTGAAGATCACAACTTAACAACTGACATATATAGAAAACCCACAGCGACTAATACGTTGTTACAGGCCTCAAGCTCGTGTTTACCAGCTACGATTAATGGGCTCCCCATAGGGGAATTTACCAGGCTAAGACACAACTGCTCTGATGATCAGATCTTCAAGGAGAGATCTAAAGAACTCTTTGATCGCCTCAAAGTTTGAGGATATAGCAATAAAACAATTAAAAAAGCACAATACAAAATGAATAAGAAGAACAGATCTGCCCTGTTGATACCCAAATCTAAACAGGGTGATGATATAAGTACATTGAGAATTACCACCCATTTAACAAATATTAGAGGGAGATCAAAGATATTGTGCAAAAACATTGGGATATTTTGAAAACTGAGCCCAAATTGAGACAGACCCTACCAGAGAGAGCTCTGATGAGCTGGAGAAGATCCAACAACTTGAGGGACCATTTGGTATAAAGCCATTTTAAAGACAAAAAAAGATCAGGCCCTATTAAAAATAAGGGTACCTTTAAGTGTGGTCAGTGCAAAGCATGTACTCACATGGTAAATATCACTTCCATTATGGACAAATACAACAGGATCTATCATGTTAGGGATCATATTGATTGTAACAGCATAGGGATAATCTATTGTTTAGTATGCCCCTGTGATAAAAGATATATTAGCAAAATACGCAGGCCCTTAAAACAAATAATCCTTGAACATGTAGGAAACGTGAGAAATGCTTGTGCTGACAGAGAAAAAATGAGGAAACTTACCTCGGTTGCCCATCATTTCTTGGTAAAACATGAAGCTGATCCCAATTTGATCAGAGCTTTTGGGATAAAAAAATCAACTTGGGTATTAGAGGAGGTAATCTGGAGAGAGAACGCCTCAAAAAAGAAACAAAATGGATATTTGATTTGGGATCTATGAGCCCAGTGGGACTTAATGAGGAGAACAATTTTAGTGGTATATCTTGACTGATTAAAACTTTATTATCCTTTGTCCTATGTTTTATACTTGATGTAAATAATAATTTTACAATATATCCAGATGGATCAAACTTTATTTATTTTCTTCTTATATACTATATTCTATTGATCATAATGGTCACTGAAACATCTCTATATAGATACTCCATTAACAGCTTTCCTGAAATAATAGTTCCTTTGCATCAACTCCTACAGGATCCATTTTATTTATTCTGATACAATTTACACTAATAAAAGAAATCATTCTTGTTCTACTGTAAAATACTCTTCTCAGTGTATGAATAACTTCTTTTTTATGCACCTTATTGATTCACTTTATTGTTACAGTGGATTTGCAGGAACACAAAATTTCTAGTCTTTGCAACATTGCAACAATATAGTACATTGTAACAAGTTTGTACTAATGCAACTTTGACACTTTGTACCTTGTTCATATTTTCACATTCACAATGTATCTCTTAATTTCTCTTGCACTTGCACTTTACAATCTGAGTTTCAGGTTATATGAATCACTTATATTAATCACTTACTTATTTTTGTGAATAATAATAATTTTTTATTATCAATAATTTTAGGGAACTAATAAATCAAGCATTCACTATTTTCTCACTCACAGCCACCCAGCACATACACTTTATTAATTCTGGTAACTTTACTGCCCCATATATATATTATTTTTATATTGATGCTGATTATGAGTATTTATCTAACTAAAAGAGAGAGAAGAAGGGGAAGGGAAGATAAATGTATTTTATATTAATTTTATATTGCTATTCTATAGGCTGAACTATTGAAGATTATTACTCAACTTGATATTTATCATTATTATGTATCTATATGATTTAATTATTTCCCTTTGTTTAATAGGGACTATTGGACTACTATATTATAATATCTCTTAAATATAAATAAAAATATATATAATGTCATATTTACATTATTATTTATTTTAACATATTATATATTTAGACAATGCCACTGTGAATTGCTATAATAGGGCTTAATGTAGGATAATATTTTTTTTAATATATTTACAGATCACCTAGGACTTAGGAACATATCTATCATACAGTTCAGTCATTTAATAGGATACCCAGATTACCATCGGGACTCATACATGTCCTTTAACTTCTTGCTATTTGATATTCTTATTTTACCTGATATACATAATTTATTTATACAAATTCTTCTCATTATATTTGATGTGCTTCTAATTTATTGTGTTCTATCCGATGGATAACTTGATTCTTGACATTTACAGCTGTCAATTCTATGTCGGCACTGTAATGCACACTCCTACGGCGGCGATTGGCATTGCTGATTGGCTGCTGAGGGGGAGTATTCATAGCCCAATCCACTCATTGGCTCTTGATTCCTTTAAATATACTTACCTAACCACTTAGCCGGTTGATGCCTTGAGAAAGCTTTTGAGCGAAACGCGCGTTGGCGTTAGCAGGGGAGAGCTGTGTGTGTGTGGACCTGCCATTTACGTTACTTTCCCAGCACTTTATAGCAGTTAGCTATTATCTACTGCTAAAATATCTCCTCAATTGTTGAGGCTGAAGATTTGTTAATGCTATTAGCTTAATTTTAATTAGTTTAATTGATATTACACAATGTGTGAGAGGGATATCACCCGTTATATCCCTGATATACTAGTAGCGTGAGATCCCTCTCATATGAGGGCTCACAGCTCAATGCTCTTCTTTCAGTATTAATATGCATATGGTTTAATGCACTACTAATTCATCTCCTATACTTTTTGTTTTCAATGTATGTGGCAACTGAATTATAAAAATAACTCCTATTCAAAGGAGATAAATATTCTTATAATTAACTTTTGAATTTATAATCTAAGCTGCCCTTATGAGGACAGGATACTTTATCTAAAAGGAAGGATATTACATTTTAATATAACTCCCTTTTTTACTTCCTCAACAAGGATACTGGGGAACTTAATAACAATGGCCAGATCCAGAACAACACTTTGGAGCGAATTTACGCGTGACGGAGACGTAAAATCGTCTTTTGGTAAGTACTGCGCATGCGCACCATAGAAAATACACTCCGTAACGTAGCGTAATTGTGAACGTATGGGCCATTCATGTATGTGTCACGTAAATACTTACGTGTGGGCGTACCAATTTTGCATGCGTCCAAAATACGTCTGAAACACGTTAAGTAGGCGGGGGTGTGTATTTAAATTGTACAGTATGGGCGTGCTTAGCTGCGTAAATTCGTGTTGCCCATACGTACGTGTGCAGATCACTGCGGTTACGTTGGCAAAAGTTAAGGTAGGGTATGGAAAATGGATTTTAACAAAATATGTACATTCAAGGGGTGTGCCGAGGGGAGTGTATAGAATGTACGCACACGAAAAATTTACGCGAGTAAACGTACAGCAAACGTAGTTCTGGATCTACCCCAATTACATTATGATCAATTTTGATCTATGAAATAACTACTTAGGAGTGAATCTCCAATATATCTTCTTTCTAATATAGTTCCCCTAATTAATATCAGACCCCCGCACGTACATAAAGCGGGTCTGGATCTGGCGTAAAATCGCTCGCGTACGTAGGTCTGGATCTGGCCCTATGTTTGTAGGCAAGCTTTAGTTAAGCAAATCAGATTATTATGGTAGGCAGAAATAAGTATCCACTCCTAAATCATAACCTGACCATTGTACAGAACACTACTATAGAAAAAAATATATGAGCTGTCTGTTCCCAGAGCAGTTGGTAGAACAGCAGAGATACTTGTTTAGCCCAGGGCTGTTGTACTTAAGAATTCTGATTCTCCATACTGACAGCATATCAAAACACCACATACACACATATTATTCAAATTGCTCAGATATAGCTGACATGCATATCCATCTCTGATTAAATTTAATCTGACAAGTTTTATAACTGTTTGCATATACTGTGATCTAAAAACTAATGTAAAATGTGTACTGCAAATTACCATTTACTTCAAAACAACAAAGATATACGAAGATTGGGGCTCAACAAATATGCAAGGTCACTGTGGTGACCAGAAATGATGACCTAGTGCCGGGAATGACATGGTGAAGTTTCAGTGGGTGGGGGAAATTGCCATTGCCTTGAAAAAAGAATTATATTCAGAATGCCCTGGCAGGGTTGTGCAGAAACGATCAGCTGCTTGTACTGTTCATCTAGTGACTCAGATGTGTTCCTGGGATCTTAACCATCTTTAATCTATGCCAATAGAGATTGTTGTACACCTACAGGCACGAGCCTGGACCTTTCCTGCTTTATATTGCAAGTGTTATTTGCTTGATGTTTTTCTATTGTTTCTTGTGGTGTGTAATGAATTAAGAATTTTACTTATAAGTGTCTATTCACATATTTCCCCCACATACTCTGTATGGAGCTGTGAAACAATCCCACTTTAAGGAGAAATTTTCCTACTTAAAGAGTAACGTACAATAATACTGATGATGAAGGGGCAGACCCTTCACTGACGATGGCTGTATATGGAAGGGATAGCCATTTAAATGAGGTCTACGGGGCTGGAGAAGACCTAGTCATTAAAGTTAAGGTAGGAATCTGGACACGTATCTATCCAGATTTACTATAGTGTGCAGGGAGTGCAGGAGGCATGCACTACCCCGCTAGGTGTGCGTACCTATGGACCCCCACATGCTTTACGTGCCTCCTGCACTCCCCGTAGACGGTAGTAAATCTGGACACTTACATCTGGATCTGGGCCATTACGAGACTTTTAGGAACTGGATTATGATTTTTGTTTTATGATTTTTTTATTTTCACCTGTTGTTAGTTTTTTATTTTTGTCAATAGTAACCTTCTGCTTTTTCTTAAAACAAAAAGATTGTACCACTAACCAGCGCTAAATGATCTGCAGCTGCACTTTACCCCAGTAAGGTGCCTCAACCTTACAGAAAATATATACTAGCAAAAAAAATAAAAGGGGTGATAGTGCTAGCGCTGATCTGGGTTAAAATAACAAATGAGCAATAAATTAAGCCATAGTGAAATTGAACAGTAATAAAATTCAAATAAATCAACCAAAAAACATAGCAGCATATAGTGGGAATATATAGCATAAAAGTCCATGTGTCTTTTCAGATGGTAGTCTTTAAGTTGGAACCATTAGCAATTTCTCCAAATAGTGGTCATATGGAAAGAGAAAGAGATGGCAAATAGAAATTAAGTATCACAATCCAAAAAATACATACATACACCAGAAGTAAGTTATTAAAAAGGCTTTTACTTCAACTTATTAAAAACTATCACTGGATATATGCATAAAAATAACCACAGAATAAAACAGATTAAAACAGATTAAAACCGTAACAATAATCAGAGTCCAAAAAGTAACACTCCTACCCCAGTCAGAGATGGAGTTGTAACGCAAAGAGTCTCAGTATTAGTGGATGGGACGTCTCCCAGTCGACAATCAGAGGCCCGCTGTGCTGGAGTGGAGGATGCCTGGAGGACTTCTGTGCACCGGATCAGCTTGACATGTTTCGGGCTTAGCCCTTTCTCAAAAGCAGTCCGGTGAAGTGAAGGTGCATGAATAAATAGTATTCCCGCCGACGGAGTTGTATCTTCCTCCTCCCACCAGGCGGGACAAAAATAACTGACCCTATATGCTGCTATGTTTAATTCATAAATGAACTGCATATAGGGCTAACAGTAAACACAATAACATGGGCATTACTAGAAACAAAGTATCGAGATTAATATTCATTAGGCAGACTTGATACATTTTGTAAGTATGTTACGTGTCGTGCAATTTCTATGTCAGCGTGGGTTATGAGTGTAAGTGATCTTAATGTGACGGAAGAATGGATTATTCACAACGTGAATGAAAAACAGATGAAGGGGAAAAAAACAGGGGGATAGGCTTAGGCTAAATGAGTGAACTAGTGAATAAATGTAGGGATTACAACAATAAATATCTCACCTATACCCCTGCTTACAAAAATATTATAATAACAATAAATAAATACAAACCGGCCGATAAATGTGGTAGTATAGTGGTCATGGACTCTGACAAATATAAGATGGAAATAATGAGACAAATTAAAGACCCCAAAACAAAAAATTAAGAGGTGATCCCACCAAGGATTACCAAAACAAACTTAAAAATATGGTGGACAGATTTGTGTATAAAGGTGTTATTACAATCAAAGAAAAGGAGTTCATTGAGGTGGTGAAGCCATCAATCCCAGTGATTTATGTTCTTCCTAAAATACATAAGGACACTAACAATCCTCCAGGTTGCCCTATTGTTGCTGAGACAGGCTACATCACCTCAAATCTATCCCAATTAATTGATAGACACTTACAGAAACTTATGTGTCACATCCCTTCGTTTATCAAAGACACTACAGATATTCTTAAAAAATTGGAAGGAGTTACATGGAATAGAGGGTGGAGACTGGTTACAGCTGATGTCTCCTCCCTCTATACCATCATTGATCACAACAAAGGGTTGGAAGCAGTTGAATTCTTTTTGAATATATCTGAAACTGATCCGGGATTGACTAATTTTATTTTAGAAGGAATTAGATTCATCCTGAATCACAATTATTTTAACTATGATGGGTTCTTTTACCTTCAAATATGTGGTTTGATATCAGTAAAAAATCTGTCAATTATCTCGATTTAAACATTTACATTGAAGATGACACCCTAAAAACACAAAATTTCACCAAAGTTACAGACACAAATTCGTATATACCTCATACTAGTAACCATCACCCAATATGGTTGAAAAACATACCTAAGGGTCAGTTCCTGAGAGTTAAACGGAATTGCTCAGAACAAGTTACATTTCTGAAACATGCAGGATTATTAAAGGACCAATTCAGAGTTAAAGGTTATTTGGAGGACACATTACATAAGACATTGGAGAAAGTTAAAGATACTAAAAGGGAATCATTATTTGTCTCCAAAACACGCCAAAAGAAGGCTAGTGAAGAGGTCACCTTTATCAGTCAATATTCCACTCAATATAAAGAAGTGGAAAGTATCTTGAGAAAACACTGGCATATCCTACACGGAGATGTAGAATTAAATAAACATATTGGGACAACACCTAGGTTCGTCTATAGAAAGGCCCCCAATTTAAGAGACCATTTGGTAAAGAGTGCCTTTAAAAGTGAGAACAGAACTCCATCCACGATAACCACGGTTGGATTTCATAGATGTGGTGATTGCACTATGTGCAAATTAATTAAGGGCCCCAAGAAAATTAACAGCTATGTATCTACATCCAATGGCAAGGAAATAAAAATAAATTAATTTATTACTTGCAATAACAAGAATTGAGTGTATATTATTATAAATGTAAATGTGGTTTGGAATATATTGGACGCACCTCCAGACCCTTGAAAACCAAATGGTCGGAACATCTGCAGAACATCAAGAAAGGTCTGGAGGTGCACCCCATGTCCTCTCATTTCAAGAAGTACCACAATAATGACCCATCTAATATTGTGACCTTCTGTGGAATCAAGGTTAATCCCCATTGGCGGATCCATGATTCTGGGTCCGCCCTAGCAAAGAAGGAGATGGAGTACATCTTCAACTTGAATACACTACTTCCACATGGACTAAACCAGGATTTTGAGTTGAAGTGGTTTTTATAACACTTTTTTTCCCCTTATAATTTAGGGGGAACACAACCCGAAAGCACGATATACCTACGACCATACCTTCCTGGGTGAGCCCGATTCCGTTCGATCTTGAAAGCCATACAGGATGGGCCTGGTTAGTACCCGGAGGGGGGACTCCCCAGGGAATACCAGATGTCGTAGGTGAAATACTGTGTTATTAGGTAAGTATTCTCCTTTACTCACTGGAAAAAGTGTGTAGTGTGAAGAGTTAAACCACTTCCTCAATCTGGGTGTCTGTCATTGGGTGATTCTAACAATTTATCCTTTAGGAGTGTCTATTCTGGCAAGCCCCATTCACTCCTTAGAAGTCAAAATGTACTTTGTATTTATGACTATACGGGGTTATACATTGAAGATGTACTCCATACCCCATGAATTATACATTTTAATTCTTTTTATAAATATCGCGTTTAATACCTCGATTTAAAGAAGGGATAGGGCCGTCACAGGAAGTCTGAGGAATCTACTTGTTTCTTCCTCTCTATATTCAGATATAAGTTTAATCTTATTATGGAATCTCTAAGTTCCAGACGAGAGTCCTACCGGTTCCGACTGTCACAGAGAGTGGTCCATCTAAGTACTTGGGGACCTTAATCTATCTCCATTTATGATAGCTTCTGATATACAGATAAAATAATTTTCAGCTTATGATATGATATTTATTTAAATACTATCACTATCATCTTAAATGTATATCACTTTATTTGAATATACTCCAAGGAGGGGATACTTTCTGGCTCTCCCCCTATAAAGATAATTAATTATTACGAATATTCCCAGGGTAGATGTGGTTTTTTGGCTCCCCTTTAATGGGTTTCCGATGTTTTCTGGTTCCCCTCTGAAACACTATAATCTAATTGTATGTGAACTTCTTCTATGAACAATACTATGAATTATATTATTACCACTTTAAAAAAAAAAAAATATGGGTTAATGTACAATAGATAATTTCCAATAGGAGGAGATGTATTTTGGGAGATATAGATACGGCTTTTACCCTTGGAAGATTTTAGTTTGCGTGTGAATTACCAGGGAGCATTCCCAATCTAGGGAGATCTAGAGTAGAATAGGTCTATTATAACACAATATAGATCCCATGGGATCCTTTTCAATAATTTTTTTCCTTCACATTTAAATCTGCAATTAGCTACTTAGTTTTTCACCTTTATATAAGGACATTATCTCCCTATATTGGGAATACCCTACTGTTTACAAATTATGACATATCAATATTCTGTGACTGTCAATATTATTTTGCCATACAGTTGTTGATATATTAGACTTTTATAAGATAGGTTACCACTGTTCCAAGATGTAATTCCTCTTGGTCTATTCACTTGTATTTATTTATTTATTTATTTATTGTTATTATAATACTTTTGTAAGCAGGGGTATAGGTGAGATATTTATTGTTTTAATCCCTACATTTATTCCCTAGTTCACTCATTTAGCCTAAGCCTATCCCCCTGTTTTTTTTCCCTTCATCTGTTTTTCATTCACGTTGTGAATAATCCATTCTTCCGTCACATTAAGATCACTTACACTCATAACCCACGCTGACATAGAAATTGCACGACACGTAACATACTTACAAAATGTATCAAGTCTGCCTAATGAATATTAATCTCGATACTTTGTTTCTAGTAATGCCCATGTTATTGTGTTTACTGTTAGCCCTATATGCAGTTCATTTATGAATTAAACATAGCAGCATATAGGGTCAGTTATTTTTGTCCCGCCTGGTGGGAGGAGGAAGATACAACTCCGTCGGCGGGAATACTATTTATTCATGCACCTTCACTTCACCGGACTGCTTTTGAGAAAGGGCTAAGCCCGAAACATGTCAAGCTGATCCGGTGCACAGAAGTCCTCCAGGCATCCTCCACTCCAGCACAGCGGGCCTCTGATTGTCGACTGGGAGACGTCCCATCCACTAATACTGAGACTCTTTGCGTTACAACTCCATCTCTGACTGGGGTAGGAGTGTTACTTTTTGGACTCTGATTATTGTTACGGTTTTAATCTGTTTTAATCTGTTTTATTCTGTGGTTATTTTTATGCATATATCCAGTGATAGTTTTTAATAAGTTGAAGTAAAAGCCTTTTTAATAACTTACTTCTGGTGTATGTATGTATTTTTTGGATTGTGATACTTAATTTCTATTTGCCATCTCTTTCTCTTTCCATATGACCACTATTTGGAGAAATTGCTAATGGTTCCAACTTAAAGACTACCATCTTATACTAAAAAGACATATGGACTTTTTATGATTATTTATTTATACCATATGCTGCTATGTTTTTAGGTTGATCCACTTTAATTTATTATTGTATAATTTATTGTTCATTGGTTATTTTCACCCAGATCAGCGCTAGCACTATCACCCCTTGTTTCTTCAGCTTTTTCTTGTTACACTTGAAATTCAAAATCATCATTTTACCTATATGCAAATATTGTACTCATAATTTTTGTTTGATATTTTCCACCTTTTATTAGGTTTTATTTGTTTCTTTTGTAGAGCCCAGCACTTTTTTTTATCATTGATGGAAATTACCATCGTCCCCTAGAATTGCTAAAACTGTGAGCGATGCTGTCATGATCTAATTGCTTTCTTATATAGATAGCGCTATGAAGGAGAGAGGATAAAGTCAGAACACTAAGGACCGGACCAAAACCTGAATCTATCTTTAGCATATCTCTGTGTTCTTTTCCACAGCACATACTCTGAATATAAGCACGCGCCGTTATGTGTGATGCAGACCTGGATGGAAGTGATATATAGGCCACCAGGGCAAGAGGAGGAAATGGACAATGGGGTAGATCCAGAACTACGTTTGCCGTACGTTTATTAGCGTAGCGTATTTTCATGCGTGTAAATTCCTTAACTCCCCTCGGCACACCCCTTGCACGTACGTATTTTGTCAAGATACGCTTTCTAAACCCTACCTTAACTTTTTCCAACGTAACCGCAGTCATACGCACACGTATGTATGGGTTAGACGAATTTACGCAGCTAAGCACGCCCATACTGTACACTTTAAATACAACCCCCTGCCTACTTCACG